>CM050932.1:14107109-14192581 GCA_027742785.1 Vigna reflexopilosa
CCCTGCCACCACCACAACCAACACCACCTCCAACACTACCACCACCACCGCTCCGCGCCACCACCAGACAACCACCACTAACAGCACTAACACCACTACCACCACCACCACCACCATAACCACTACCACCACCACCACTACCACAATAACCACCACCACCACTACCACAACCACCACCACCACCGCCCCACCACCACCACCACCGCCACTGCCACAACCACCACCACCACCACCACCACCAGCACCACCGTCGCCACCACCATCACCGCTACCACCACCACCACCACCACCACAACCATCGCCACCACCACCAAACCACCACCACCCGCTACCACCATCACCACCACCACCACAACCACAACCATCACGACCACCACCACTACCACCACAACCACCACCACCACCACCACAACCTCCACCACCACCACAAAAACCACCATGACACCACCACCCCAACCACTACCACCACCAATCGCCCAGCTCGCCGCTCAAAAACCACCACCACCACCACCGCAGCCACCACCACAACCACCATGACCATCACCACCACAATCACCACCATCACCACCACCACAACCACCACAGTCGCCGCCACCGCCGCCCTACCACCACTAACACAACCACCACCACCACCACTAACACCACCACGAGAACCACCACAGCCACCACTACCACCACCACTGCCACCACCACAACCGCCACCACCACCAACGCCACCACCATCGCCGGCTCCGTCGCCACCACCAGCACCACCACCACTAACACCGCTAACACCATGACCCACACGTCCACCACCACCACAACCACCACCACCACCGCCACCACCATCGGCCCGTGATGGGGGTCCCACCCCATGCAAATTTAATGTGCATTAAAGAATGCAGTATATACTAGGAAGTGACTCCTAGGTCGTCTATCAAGGACCAAATTGTGGTTCGAGAATCAGGTCAAACACGAAGTGGGGGGGTTGTTGAAAGGTTTTGTGGTGAATGCAGATGAATAAAATTGAAATACGGATGCAAAGAGAAATGCAAACACAGATGTAAACAGAAATGGAAACAAAAATGTAAAAACGAAATCAACTACAGAATAAAAATGGTTGGTCATTAACTTAATTACTATGCTTCCAATCACATATCCATGACAAATACACACTACTCTAATCCAAATCTGACAGGAATCACCCAACTAAGCGAAGGCTAATTCATTCTCCAAAATTGCACACTAAGTGAATGCAATGAACAAATTCCATCCTATGTGTTCTATACAGACTAATCAACTAAGCGAAGACACAATCACCAACTGGGCAACTAAACGTATACCCGTTGCGAGAACATAGTCAGATTTCACATAGTGCATGGCAGAGCAGAATAAACATAAAGACAGTCCGGGAATCTCAAAGAAGCAAATTAATTTTATTAATAACCAACCAATTAACCTAAGCTAACATGACAGTTAAATTATCTCTATTGATTATACTAGATAACGTTAAAGTAAATGAAAATACTAAACCTAACACTGCAATAGATAAATATCCAGACATAATCAAAGCGATTAACATCCAACTCTCAATTAAATCTACTAAAAGAAATTAAAATTGCAAAATGGCCTAAGAAAACCTCTTGGCCATGACCTCCCTTGCACCATAACCATTTCATTTTCTTAAATTTTAAATCCGAAATTTTGAAACTACGAATTGGTAGCAGCCGTGACCTTCCTTCACTCCAAGCAATTGAGTAAAATCTCATTTCTCCAAATCCACCATCGTACACCTAGTGGAGCCCTCATCTCATCATCATCAAGCGTCACATCACTAGAAGAAATGAAAGTCCTCCTTAGTTACTCCCAGAAACCGGACGCTGCACCCCTTTCTAAATACCATTCTCATCAAAATAAATTCATGGAATTGGTGGCTGTGACCATCCAACACCTTTCTAGAAGAAGAGAAAATGAATGCTTCTCCATTCAACTTCGGACGTTGCAACAGCTGGATGAAGTGAGAGCTCACCAACTTCCTACTCTATTCTAACATAGCTCCCAATAAAGGAAGATGAAGTGAAATAATCGGGCTTTCCTCCTCCCAAGACGTAATTCTTTTAGCACGGTGCTGGAATCAAACTAAAAAAAATGAAAAATGGATATGCTTCTCCCGTGAGCTGCAGCTGTACCATTTCACCAAGCAATGAATCTTTTCACTATTTCTAAATCAAATAAAATGAGCAATGGTTTCAGCCGTAAGACAAGCCAATCAATCAACACCACTCAAGCCATCACGTACTGCTGGGACAAATGAAATGAAATGAAATCACCACTTAAAAGCATAATAAAATTCAAGGCCGTAGATGCCCTACTCACCAACTCCCATCAAATCATTTCTTCATTCATCAAAAGAAAAATTTCTAACATCCAGGCTATGACCCACTTCTCAGTTTAAGCTTCCAATAAAAAACTAAAGTCCTTTGTGGAATACATGGCAGCACCCACCAACTTTCACCTAATCCTCTTCAATCTCACGGACGTTTTAAGTGCAGCTAAGCAAAGAAATCAACCACCTTTAAACTAATTAAAAGAAAATATGCTTTATCACGTGCTACTAATTGAATGCAAATTAAAGCCAACAATGTTCATGAATTCAGCGCTTATAAATGGAAGGAAATAAAATTTAAAAATGCTTCCCGTTCATCCCATAATCCAACACGTTCCAGCCCTCCAATATTCAAACAAAAAGGTGCCAAAATGAAAAGTCCCTATGAGTAATCTGGCGGCTGCAGCTCAAGCACCATCCATTTAAATTGCTGAAATATAAATAAACCAAAATCCAATAGTAGAAACATGCTTCAGAGAAAAAGAGGGAAAGCTCCTAGCTCATACAACTCTCGGCAGGAATTCTCTAAGTGACGGCTGAATGCCTTCCTCCAAGGCCGTAGGTTACATTTTAATGGGTGTGGGGTCCACACAAAAAACTAGGGTGCCAAGTGTCTCACAATCTTTGGGCCCATCATATTTTTAATGGCCCAATGTGCAAAGGTTGTCCAAAAAAAGTTTAAACTACTAAATTAAAATACAACTAATTCTAAAATGTCTATTAGAAAGTCTTGAATTATTTGACAGCACTCCAAATGTCCCAAATTGTATTTCCAAAATTTTCCCTGAAAATAATAATGCAAATAATTAGCTCCGAAAATTAAAATTAATTAAAATTAGAATTTCCGGTCAAATTAGGCACAATTAGCAGAAACGGGAAAATACCGGGCAATTAAGCAATATTTCCTGATTAATTTTAGCACAATAAACTAGGTGAAATCAATAAAATATTGACTCATCATCCCGCCACCGCTGCCACCGCCACTGCCACCACCACCACCACCACCACCATCACAACAACCACCACCACCAGCACAACCACCATGTCGCCGCCACAGTCGCCGCTACCACCACTAACACAACCACCACCCCCACCACTAACACCACCACGAGAACCACCATAACCACCACTACTACCACCGCTGTCACCACCACAACCACCACCACCACCTGCGCCACCACCATCGCCGGCTCCGCCGCCACCATCAACACCACCACCACTAACACCGCTAACACCACCACCACCACAACCACCACCACCACCACCACTACCACAATCACCACCACCACCATCGTCCCGCCACCGCCACCACCGCCACTGCCACCACCACCGCCGCCACCACCACCACCACCACCATCACAACAACCACCACTACTACCACAACCACCACCCCCACCAGCACCACCACCGCCACCACCAGACCCACCACCTCCACCACCACCACCAGCCCCCCACCACCACCAACGCCACCATCTCCACCGGCTCCGCCGCCACCACCAGCACAACCACCACTAACACCACCACCACCACCACCAGCAGCACTACCACCACCACCACTACCACCCCCACCACTAGCACCATCACCACCACCACCATCGTCTCGCCACCGCCGCCACCGCCTCCGCCACAACTACCACCACCACCGCCGTCGCAGCCGCCGCCGCCACCACCATCACCGCTACCACCACCAGCACCGCAACCACCACCACCACCACCACCACAACCACCACTACCACCACCAGCAGAACCACCTCTACCACCATTGTCGCCGCCACTACCGCCACCATGACCACCACGACAACTACCACCACCACCATCACCACCACCACCACCACCACCACTCCGACCACCACCTCCAACACCACCACCACAAACACCACTAACACCACCACCACCACGACCACCACCACAACCACCACCACTACTACCAATATCACCTCCACCACCATCGTCCCGCCATCGCCATCGCCGCCACCGCCACTGCGACAACCACCACCACCACCACTGTCGCCGCCCCCACCATCATCACTGCTACCACTACCACCACCACCACCACCACTACCACCGTCACCGCCACTACCACCACCACCACCACCACCACTACCACAATCACCACCACCACCATCGTCCCGCCACCGCCGCCACCTTCACCGCCACCACCACCACCATAGCCGTCGCCCCCAAAACAACAACCACCACCACCAACACCGCCACCATCACAACAACCACCACTACTAACACAACCACCACCCTCACCAGCACCGCCACCGCCACCACCACAACCACCACCACCACACCCACCACCGCCACCACCACCACCAGCAGCCCCCCACCACCACCAACGCCACCATCTCCGCCGGCTCCGCAGCCACCAACAGCACAACCACAACTAATACCACACTACAAAAATATATAATTTTTCCAAGGGTTATTTTTGACGTTACCGGCGGTTTTAACCCCTAAAAAATTTATTTCCCGCGGTTACAGAAATCTCTGGTAAAAGCAGCGTCGTTAAACATTACCGCAGTAGTGTACATTACCACCATAATTTCCCGGGTTCGGGAAAAACCGCCGGAAATAACCGGGGTTTCCTCCAAACCGCCGGTAATATAGTGACATTTGTTACTTTGTGTCTTCCTCCATCTACTTTTTTTGTCACATTCATCTACTTTTTCTGCCTCCATCTACTTTTCCGGTCACCTCAATGTACTTTTTCACCTTATCATGCTCGTGACATTTGAATTATGTCTGCGCATGCAAAGCTTTTTAAAATAATTTTTAATTTTGAAAAAGATGTATTCTTATTAAAATATATTTTTGAATTTGAAATGAGTAACAAGGTAATTTTAATAATATTTCTCAAGCATTCTATCACTTATGCATACCATTACAAAGTTCAACAACTGTCTTATAGAATATAATATCCAAATGGATAAATAGATAGATAAGGAAATAAATGATGCAGAGGACTTCGAATTCTTCAAAACTATTTCACCTTGACATCCATGTTGTAAGTTCTCATGAAAGCTTCTCTGTGTTTGAGTTTTATCATGAACCAGCTGATCAAACTTCTGTTTGATCTATCCTTGCACTGATAGTTGTTGGAATTAAGCCTACCTCCATCATTTTAGCAAAGTTATTTCCTTCTTGATCTTGGCTTAGTTGGTCAACTTTTGTGTGACCCATTATGCCATCCACACTAATTTTTTGTGTTGTGATGCTCTCCATATGGAGTGTGCTTGGAATCTGGTTTCCAAACTCATTCGACTGATCAACTTCTTTCTCGTCTATTCTGTGGTCATTCGTTATCTGTTGGTACCTGTGATGGTATGATTTGAAGAGTAAAGCGCAGCGGAATAATACTTAGAGTAAACGGAAAGCGTGTTCGGTCACTTTTTTTAAAAATCAATTTGGTCCTTTTTAGAAAATCAATTTTCTTTCAGAAAATTTGTCGAACAGTTGATATACGTAAAAGATAAAGAGTGTAGGGAATAGAAAATCACACAAGTAATTTTTATACTGGTTCGATTCAACAGAATCTACGTCCAGTCGTTAATCACTATAAAAGTGATTAACAGTTCCACTAAAAAATTGTTTCACAGATTACAAATATAATGAATGACAATTGATAAAATAAACCTTCCTTCGACGAACGAACCGGAAGTAAAACACTCTGCCAACTCGAAGAGAACCGCTCCGGCAATCGACCAACGATTCGCGAGCTTCTCCTTTTCACGAGACCAGGCAGAGCACCTTGCTAACTCGAAGAGAGCTTGCTCCGACTATCGACACACGAAATGCGAGCCTCTCCTGTTCACGAGATCAAGCAAGGGAACTTTGAACTATAGCTTCTGAGAACTTCCTCTGTCAACCAGTATTCTGCTAAGCTTCTGTTCAAAAACGTTACTTCTGAAAAATTCAGAAGTTCAATATATAGCCAGCTACCCTGAATATCAAAGGTCAAGCCCCAACTGCCACTGATAATCGATTATTGTAAGTGATAATCGATTATTCAAGTCCGTTAAAGGATTTTCAAAATATGATAATCGATTATTTGGAAGTGATAATCGATTATCCCTGAAAGACTCATGATAATCGATTATTGCTTCTCATAATCGATTATTTCAGTAACAATACAGGTTTTTACAAAGTTTAAAGACTTTCCTATTACACTTATATTCTACAAAAGTGCTTTTAAACATTTCTTCAAGTAAAACTTCTTGTAGCATCATCAAAACTAATTTCTTCAGGATTTACCAATGCTCCTCATTGGTAACAATCTCCCCCTTTTTGATGATGATCAAAAATTCAATTTTTTAAAAGCAACTTTGACTTCCCTGCAAAATATACAATCTAAAATAACAACAAGGTTAGCAATACCTGTATCAATTTAAATTAATCCTCTCCTCTTATATTATACTTCTCCCCCTTAAACTATACTTCTCCCCCTTTTTGATCATAAGAAAAAAGATTAAGGTAACAGACTCCCCCTAAATATGATCTCCCCCTTAATTAGTCAAGGTATGCATATAATCAAGAGATTATTTTCATTGATGAAAAGAAGGATTACATCATAATAATAAACATAAAGAACAGAAATTTATCATAGATGAAAGAACGACAACCAATCAACAAAGCATACAAACATAAAATCCTATTTCTAAAATTCAGGACTCGGGGATCTCTCGGGAGGTTGAATATGAAGGTGATTCTCGATGTTAGAAAGACGAACATCAAGATCAAGAAACTGATCAACCATATACTCATCAATAGATTGCTGCCACTCATAAATTTCCTCAAAGTGTGTTCTTTGAGCTAAACTCATATCCTCCAATTGCTTAGATAAATTAGCAAAATGTTCTTCCATAGATAGCGTGGAGGATGAGGGCATGGTAGAAGGACCAGCATCAGAAGGAGCAGCAGCACTAACTGGTTCTGCCATATGAGTATCGATGTCATCATCTTCATCTTCATCAGGATGGTCATCATCTTTATGAATAATGACATTTCCCCGGGTAACAAATCCCATTTGTCTAAAAGTGGTGTCTCCAATCTCAGATCCAATGGCTTGAATTGTTTGAACATGTTCTCCTTCAATATTTACACCTTTGTTCCATATGGTAAGTTGGGCAACATTTATCCACACATCATCATCTAAGATTATGCGGACACCCTTGACTTTAGTGGATATAATCCCATCTCTATATCTCAAATTGAAATAGAAAACTCTTATGAGATCGGGATAAATGCAACCTTTTTGCTCCACTAGATTCGAGAGACCTTGATCAACAAACAAATTTGGAAATTGAAATCCATAGAAACGAAAAAAATCAAGGCGAATATACTTTACCGCCATGATTCTTCTCTCTTGCCAGGAATTAACATATTCTGCATGTTTTCCTTGGTCTGAAATCCAACCATCGATGATTGCAGGACGTGGTTGAGAGGAAGAAGAAGCTCCAGCAGCTCTGCGGCGATGTCTTCTTGAATCCGCCATGAAAATATTTGAGGTAGAGAGACTTTGAGAAAATGAGGATAAATGGAGAGAATCTTAGCTCTAGATTTTGATTTTAGTAGAGTAAGGATGTAAAAGAGTGACTTACAATCGATTATGGGAGGCTTTTTATAGGAAAAATGGAAAAACTAGCTGTTTATGGCCGTTTATAGCCGTTAAGGGACGCTCCAACGGCTCTATTTTTGAATCTGTTAGCGTGATAATCGATTATGGCTCGAGATAATCGATTATCTTCTCAAAAGTTACTGCCCAGATATTGCATGATAATCGATTATCCTTGATGATAATCGATTATCTGTTCAAAAATTTCTCAGATTTGAATTTCAAGTATGAATAATCGATTATATCCCTTTGATAATCGATTATGAAGCGTTAATTTTACGAAAATGCAAAATTTTTTCATAAGCATTGATCCTAAGACATGTCTAACACTCCTAACTCTCTTCTAAGCTCAAAAAATCTATCCTTAGGTAGTGCTTTGGTGAAAATATCAGCTAATTGATGTAAGGTATCAACATATTCAATTTGACAATCCCCCTTTTGAATAAGATCTCTTAAGAAATGATGTCTAATCTCAATGTGTTTAGTTCTTGAGTGCATTATGGGATTTTTAGTCAGATTGATAGCACTAGTATTATCACATTTTAATGGAATATTATCAAGGAAAATATCAAAGTCTTCCAGTTGCTGTTTCATCCACAGAATTTGGGCACAACAATTGCCAGCGGCAATGTATTCAGCTTCAGTGGTAGACAAAGCTACACACGCTTGTTTCTTTGAGTGCCAGGACACCAAAGAACAGCCCAGAAAATGACAGGTTCCACTAGTACTTTTCCTATCTATTTTACAACCACCATAATCTGCATCAGAATAACCTATTAGACTAGGTGAAGCATCAGAGGGATACCAGAGTCCAAAAGAAGTTGTTCCTTTAAGGTATTTTAAGATTCTCTTAACAGCAGTCAAATGAGATTCTTTAGGATTGGCTTGATACCTAGCGCATACGCATACACTTTGCATAATATCTGGCCTACTAGCAGTTAGGTACAACAAAGATCCTATCATACCTCTAAACATAGTTTCATTTACTTCTTTTCCAGATTCATCCTTATCTAAATAGCAAGAAGTTGCCATAGGTGTACTAGCTTCTTTGCAAGTATCCATGCCAAATTTTTTAAGAATTTCCCTACAATATTTTGTTTGAGAGATAAAAGTACCTCCATTTATTTGCTTTATTTGTAGTCCTAAAAAGAAATTCAGCTCACCCATCATAGACATCTCAAACTCACCTTGCATTACTTTTGCAAATTCTTCACACAAGGAATCATCAGTTGACCCAAATATAATATCATCTACATAAACTTGCACAATCAGGATGTGTTTTCCTACTTTCTTTATGAATAAGGTTGAATCAACCTTACCTCTAGAAAAATTATTATCAATTAGAAAGGTACTAAGTCTTTCATACCAAGACCTAGGTGCCTGTTTAAGACCATACAAAGCCTTTTTTAACTTATAAATATGATCAGGATATTTGAAATCCTCAAAGCCAGGAGGTTGACTAACATACACCTCTTCTTTTATAAAACCATTCAGAAACGTACTTTTCACATCCATTTGATATAATTTAAATTTTATCAAAGATGCATATGCAAGTAATAATCTAATTGCTTCTAACCTGGCCACTGGTGCATATGTTTCATCATAATCTATACCTTCCTCTTGACAGTAGCCCTTTGCAACTAGCCTTGCTTTATTCTTTGTGATGTTTCCATCCTCATCAAGCTTGTTCCTAAAAACCCATTTGGTTCCTATGACTTGATGATTATCTTCCCTTGGAGTAAGTTCCCAGACTTCATTTCTTTCAAATTGGTTTAGCTCTTCTTGCATAGCAACGCACCACTTATCATCTTGAAGAGCTTCCTTAATGTTCTTGGGTTCTATCTGAGACACAAAAGCTACAGTTAAACAGAAATTATTAAGCTTGTGTCTAGTAGTTACCCCTTTTGATATATCTCCTATGATGTTGTCCAAAGATAGTCCTCTTGGTTGTTGAAAACTTTTAGGATCAATGGCTTGAGGTGTTTCTTGAAGTTCCAGAGGATAGTTCTCGTTTAGATACATCTCTTCAAGAGCTTCCCTCAAATAATCCTCATCTCCTGCAATTGGTTTATTTGACTCAAGAGGGTTTACCTCAAGGTCCACAATTTCATCAAAGACAACATGCATTGATTCTTCAATTATCAAGGTTCTTTTATTGAATACTCTATATGCTTTGCTAGTCAAAGAGTATCCTAGGAAAATTGCTTCATCAGATTTTGCATCAAATTTTCCAAGATTATTTTTACCATTATTTAAGACAAAACATTTGCATCCAAATATTTTCAAATGAGATATATTTGGTTTTCTACCATTCAACAGTTCATATGGAGTTAATTTTAGAATTGGCCTAATAAGCATCCTATTTAACACATAACAAGCAGTGCTGACTGCATCAGCCCAAAAATATTTTGGCACATTAGATTCATTCATAAGAGTTCTAGCTAATTCTTCTAATGATCTATTTTTCCACCAAAACTTTTAATTCTAGATGGACCAAACAAGTCCATATGCATAAGTTCTAAAGGTTTTGATGTTGAAATTATGCTTTTGGATGAAAATGAAGATTTTGTTTGTTTACCTTTTTGACATGCAGAGCATAATTTGTCTTTCTCAAATTTCAATTTAGGTAAACCAATCACAAGATCCTTAGAAATTAACTTATTTAAATGTTGCATATGAATATGTGCAGCTCTTTTATGCCATAACCAAGGATTTTCTTCTTTAGCAACTAAACATGTTATACTATGACTAGATGCACTCTCAATATCAATCAAATATATAATATTATGCCTAACACCTTGCAAAGCAATAACAACAGAATCTTTAAAGTAAACAGTACACTTATCACTTTCAAAGATTACCTTTAGACCTTTGTCACACAACTGACTTATGCTTAAGAGGTTATGCTTGAGGCCTTCAACATATAGGACGTCTTTTATGATCAATGTGTTTCCTCCTCCAATGTCTCCGGTACCCATGATTCTACCTTTGTTATTGTCCCCGTAAGTCACAAATCCTTGCTTTTTCTTCTCAAAGTGGATGAACCTTTTCTTGTCACCGGTCATGTGTCTTGAGCAACCACTGTCAAGATACCACAAAGACTTCTTTGACTTAGTAGGTTCCTGCAAAACAAATTAGAAAACGTTTTAGGTCCCCAATCTAATTATGGGTCCTTGGGGTTAGTTCATGCAAGTGTAATTCATTTCACAATTTTAATCCATGCAAATTTGCCATTTGGAATGCCAAAATGTTTAATGTTGCATTTGTTTGATGTATGACCATGTTTCATACAGTAAAAACAACAAACATCATTTACTTTATTTTTAACAAAAGTCCCTTTTTTAACCCAAACTTTATGAGTTCTTCTAGTTTTAGACTTTTTGTTTTGATGTAAGTTCCTATTTCTAATATTGTTTCTTTTAAAGTTTGTTTTTACATTCGGGGTTGTCTTGGTTGACTTTGCAAGTAGGTTTTCAAGTATGTCAATATCAAACATATGACTCTTGCAAGATAAGCATTCAACAGGTTCAACAGTAGTGTTTGCATCAGATAATTTTGTTTCTAAAGTACTAACTTTATTTCTTAAAACAACTTCATCATCAAGCAATTTATCATATTTCAATTTCAAATCATTGTGCTCCTTTTTTAGCTTTTTATGTGCAGCATCAAGTTTTTCAGATTCATTCATTAGTTCAAAGAAAGCTTTTTGTAAGTCTATTTCACTAGATTCAAAGCTAGAATCATTTACTTGACTTTCAGTATCATCTGAGTCAGCCATTAGACAAATATTAGCTTCCTCATCTGAATCACCTGAGCTTGTTGAACTGGAAGCATTGTCTTCCCAAGCTATGTAAGCTTTCTTTTTCTTTTGAAATTTTCTTTCCTTCTTTTCCTCACTTTTCCTGTTCTTTGGGCATTCAGATTTCATGTGTCCTCTTTCTCCACAACAAAAGCATTTTACACTTAAAGGTGATTCTTGATTTTCTTTCCTTTCTTTGCGGAATTTATCTTTTCCTTTTGCCTTCATAAACTTGGCAAACTTCTTTATCATAAGGCTCATGTTCTCCTCATCATCAGAATCATCATCTTCAATCCTTTTAGAGCTCTTTCCTTTAGAGATCTCTGACTTGAAAGCTAGTGTCTTTCTCTTGCCTTGATCCTCTTTAGCAGTTAGTCTCCTCAACTCTAGCTCATGCTCACGAAGCTTTCCAAACAGAATTGGCATTGACATCTGAGTGAGGTTTTGAGACTCCGAGATGGCAGTTACCTTTGGTTGCCAAGACCTGTCTAATGATTTTAAAATTTTTACATTTAATTCATCATTATCAAAAGTCTTACCCAACCCAGTCAAGTGGTTCACTATGTGAGTGAAGCGCTTTTGAACATCAGAAATTGTTTCTCCAGGTTGCATTCTGAACATCTCATATTCCTGAATAAGAGTGTTCTTCCTTGCACGTTTCACGTCCTCTGTTCCTTCATGTGTGACTCTGAGGACTTCCCACATTTCCTGTGCTGTCTTACATACTGAAATTCTATAGAATTCATCAAGTACAACAGCAGATGATATAATATTGCGAGCTTTAATATCAAACTGAGCTCGTCTATTTTCTTCAGCAGTCCAATTAAAGTATGGTTTTTCTACCTCTACGCCATCAACTGTGCTCTTAGGAATATAAGGACCATTTTGTACAGCTTCCCAGATGCCTCTGTCAACAGACCCCATAAAAATTTCCATTCTGACTTTCCAGAAGGCATAGTTATCACCAGAAAAAAGTGGTGGTCTGTTAATAGAAGCACCCTCGGCATATACAAGGTTTTGGTTGTGACCGGCCAATTTTGCAAATTTTTGAAAAACTATCAAACAAGCTCTGATACCAATTGTTGGTACCTGTGATGGTATGATTTGAAGAGTAAAGCGCAGCGGAATAATACTTAGAGTAAACGGAAAGCGTGTTCGGTCACTTTTTTTAAAAATCAATTTGGTCCTTTTTAGAAAATCAATTTTCTTTCAGAAAATTTGTCGAACAGTTGATATACGTAAAAGATAAAGAGTGTAGGGAATAGAAAATCACACAAGTAATTTTTATACTGGTTTGATTCAACAGAATCTACGTCCAGTCGTTAATCACTATAAAAGTGATTAACAGTTCCACTAAAAAATTGTTTCACAGATTACAAATATAATGAATGACAATTGATAAAATAAACCTTCCTTCGACGAACGAACCGGAAGTAAAACACTCTGCCAACTCGAAGAGAACCGCTCCGGCAATCGACCAACGATTCGCGAGCTTCTCCTTTTCACGAGACCAGGCAGAGCACCTTGCTAACTCGAAGAGAGCTTGCTCCGACTATCGACACACGAAATGCGAGCCTCTCCTGTTCACGAGATCAAGCAAGGGAACTTTGAACTATAGCTTCTGAGAACTTCCTCTGTCAACCAGTATTCTGCTAAGCTTCTGTTCAAAAACGTTACTTCTGAAAAATTCAGAAGTTCAATATATAGCCAGCTACCCTGAATATCAAAGGTCAAGCCCCAACTGCCACTGATAATCGATTATTGTAAGTGATAATCGATTATTCAAGTCCGTTAAAGGATTTTCAAAATATGATAATCGATTATTTGGAAGTGATAATCGGTTATCCCTGAAAGACTCATGATAATCGATTATTGCTTCTCATAATCGATTATTTCAGTAACAATACAGGTTTTTACAAAGTTTAAAGACTTTCCTATTACACTTATATTCTACAAAAGTGCTTTTAAACATTTCTTCAAGTAAAACTTCTTGTAGCATCATCAAAACTAATTTCTTCAGGATTTACCAATGCTCCTCATTGGTAACATTATCATCTTTCCTGAGCTCCTATCCTCCCCTCGAGACCTGTTTTGCTTCTGTTCTTCATTATGTCTGAGTTTATCAGAGTTTCCCTAGTTTGCTTTTATTTCTTCAAAACAAATGCATATTTGACAAGACAAAATTGCAACTATTACAACCAAGCTAAAATAGCAAAGAGAAATGAAGGAAAAGGTACATTGAATTCGTGTTGCTTTAACTTCAAGGTATTTCTTTAAGTGTTGTAAATTTTTCTTCTCCCTTTGAAATAACAAACGGATTAAATAAGAGTGCAAAACTGAAAATCAAAACCTAGTCTTCTAATCTGTAAATTCAGAACCAATACCTCATTTTCCATGCACACCATGAATATGATTTTTTGCACTAAACTATAGGAAAAATCCATGGAAATGAGCTAGCTACATTCCAAAGATCGTGTTTTATACCTTAATGTGGCCAAACTTTCAGCTTGCCCTTTAATATTGACAGGAAATATCTGTAACCAAAAGGTGAAATCATAGTAAGAAATCATGTTTTATAAGGGGAGAGAATATATAAGTAGATTTTGGCTATTAACAGGAACAACTAGCCTCTCCCCAAATCAGGAAAAATACATCAGAGCAGGGCATCAACAATTTCTAGTTCTTAAGTACAACAATTATTATTAATTCTTATTAGGATGGAATCCCAGTTAAGACAAAGGTATGAGCATTCCATCAAATAACACCATGAAACAAGAACATACAAAGACTGAGTTCACATACACTATGAAAATCAGTGAGCAACATTATATTTTAGCAATATGCTAATGTTCTTCCTAAAATGACCTTCTCATGAAAGAAAAAGCACTACAACTAATAACATTAATTAAAGTTAGAGTACTGTAGAAAAAAATAACATTAAATGAAGTAAACATAGTTACAATTTGATCATATTTGAAAACAACAAAAAAGGTGTTCTTTTGTTGCATATAAATGAGAGCAGAGGTAGTACAATTTATATTTATAAAAACTAATAGATTTTAATAAATTGGAAAAGAAGGAAAGTCCCTGTATGTAGAGTTGGATATTTATTAAAATAAGTGCTAAAGAAATTCAGTGCTGAAAAGTAGATATGGTTCTATTAAAATCTAATTAATGCCTTATTATATCCAGTTTCAGAATATTGGTTCTCTTTAAGTTTTCCTTTTGCTAATAGTTTTGAGTAAATATTGGTTCTCTTTAAGTTTTCCTTCACCCCCATACTTTATTTCATCTGTGTTCGTAATAATCTGCATCATCATACAAAATAAGCATAACATATGAATAATATGACTAAGAAGTTATAGGTTTATTCACCATATAC
The DNA here is from genome assembly GCA_027742785.1 of Vigna reflexopilosa. Taxonomy (NCBI): domain Eukaryota; kingdom Viridiplantae; phylum Streptophyta; class Magnoliopsida; order Fabales; family Fabaceae; genus Vigna; species Vigna reflexopilosa. The sequence continues at coordinate 14,122,273 of CM050932.1, forward strand.
TTATAAACTAGTGAAGGACACTCAATACAACCATAAAACATGGCATGCTTGAAACAAAGAATCAAATAGCATTTGAAACAAAAATGAAATCATGAAAGTAGACCAACACACAAGAAAATGCTGAAAGATTTTCTATAAACAGTCACAAATCAGTTGGCTGTTGAGCTTGAATGCTTACCATGAGTAAAACCACAAATGAAGTAAACCAATAGCTTGTACAATCATGGTATCCACCCAAACAATCATCTTGAAGTCAGCCAACAGTTATTTAATAAGCAAAGGTAAAAATTTCCATAAAAAAATAAATTGACACAATCAGCTGTAAATTAGCCTTCCTTTCTTCTTTTCGCTGGGCTACAGCAACAAAACAAATAAATATAGTGATTATTATCATAATCTACTACTCTAAATATAAAGATTAAGAAAATATATATAGTATTATTATGTCAATCTTATATATAATTAACACGGGTTATTTAGCTTATCCATATTCGAGAATGTGGTATACACCTGAAACCTATCCAATATATAACGTCAGGAAGAAACATCAAAAGTACAGTGTTAACTTACCACACCGATTCAAAATAGAAATACCATACATTGAAGTGATGCAAGATCTTTATATCTTTGTCGCAATTGAAGTTTTCCAAAAATTGCAAAAGCTTGTGTTTGTTTGTGATAAGGATGCTCACAACATCATGGGGCTTATTTTGATTTGCAACAAATAGCTGTCAATACCAGAAATTGCAACAATTAAATTTAAAGGTCAACTTAGAATCAAGAATCTCTAAGAAATAAACATTCTCTCCATTCCATACCTTGAAAACGTGGAAGGTGTCAAATCGAATTGTCTTGTTTGAATCCTGAAAATTGAGAGAAAACAAAAGGACTGAACAAAAACATAAGTACTTTTATTCTACGTTTTGCTGGTCTGAAAACACAACTAAATCTTGGAGCAACACAAGAATGAAATGAAACTGAAGTCATATTTCTTGAGCTAAAAACTAAATTAAAGAAAAGTAAACACACCTCTGCAGAAGATGCACTTGCCCGAGTATTTTGCTCAGAAGCTGGAACATCATTACCAAGTGTCACAACATAAAACCAACATATTTACACATTAAACATCAATAAATCACAAATTAGAGAATGACTCAAATTAGGAAAGCCCTGGTCTTTCAAAAAAGCCTAAAACTTGTGTTTTCTCTTCACATTTAATTTTTTTATAATAAATAAAAAGTACAAACCTACAGAAGAACCAACAGGCACAACATCCTCAGAACCTGAAATCATTTTCGAAAGCTTCTTTCTTCTAACATCATCAAGTTTCTCCAATGACCTCTCCAGAGGTCTCATACCAACCAACTATTTAACAGAGTGAAGGAAATAATGTTCACAACCTCAATAGCAAAAGCATATTCTAAAGCAAAGAAAAAGATGTGGTTCAAACAAGTTTTACCTTAGCTATTGCAGCCAATGCTGAAAAGGCAGCAACCCTGACTTCAAGAGTGTTGTCGTTTAGGCTTTGGGCTATTTTTTTAGAAAAAAAAAGTTATGTAACTCAAGCACACTTCAATCAGACAAGACTCCCTCCAACAGAACTGAAATGCTACTTTCACCAAATGAAATAACGAAATGCAACATTCTCCCCTATTTTGAGAACATTAGGGAAAAAGAGTGTGGGAGTAGAAACCGATTGGAAAATAAATTAAAAAGAAGAGAAACCTTTTTCTATGCATGCCTTGGTGAGAGGCGAAAGGTTTAATCGAGAAAATCCACAGATCGAGCACAAAGGTTGAAGTTGAAGACGAACACTTCACTCAGCCCAGGAAGAGGAAGACCAACACGAAGCCAAACGAGCTCAACCAACAATGAAACTTGTGGTGCAGCGAAATGAAGATTGTGGTTTGGGAGAAAATAAAGGCAGCAGGGAAACAAAGCTTGTGATTTTGGGGAAATGAAGGCAGCGGGAAGGGATTAGGGTTTGAGGGAAAACTTTTAACGAATTAGGTGCAAAAGGAACAAAGATGTGGGAGAAATAATTAGTAAGGCGTTACCGGAAAATTATATTAAAAATAAAAAATTCAAAATGTTAGGGACGGTTGTGGTAAGAAATCGCTAGAATTTTTCGGGGTTTCAAAAACTGCCGGAAAATAACCCCTCCTAAAAACTACTTTTTTTGTAGTGCCACCACCACCACCACCACCACCACCACCAGCACTACCACCACCACCACTACCACCACCACCACTACCACCATCACCACCACCACCATCGTCCCGCCATCGCCGCCACCGCCTCTGTCACAACCACCACCACCACCGCCGCCGCAGCCGCCGCCGCCACCATCACCGCTACCACCACCACCACAACCACCACCACCACCACCACCAGAAAAACCACCTCTACCACCATTGTCGTCGCCACTACCGCCGCCACGACCACCACGACAACTACCACCACCACCATCACCACCACCACCGCCGGCTCCGCCGCCACCACCAGCACCACCACCACTAACACCACCACCACCACGACCACGACCACCACAACCACCACCACCACCACCATTACCAATATCACCACCACCACCATCGTCCCGCCATCGCCATCGCCGCCACTGCCACTACCACCACCACCGCCGCCAACACCACCACCACCACCACCTTCAGCATAACCATCACCACCACCACTCCCACCTCCACTACCACAACCACCACTACCGCCGCCGCCACCGCTACTGCCAGTACCACGCCACCACCACCACCCCCACCACCGCCACCACCACAATAGCCACCATCACCACTACCACCACCACCATAACCACCACCATCAGAACCACCACCACCACCACCAAAACCACCACCACAAGCATTACCACAACCTGCGTTACAACCAACACCACTACCACGACCACTACCACCAAACACAGCACCACCACCACCATCACAACCACCAACGTCATAGCCACTGCCGCTACCGCCACTACCACTGCCACCATCACCACCGCCACCACCAAAACCACCACCACTACCACCACAACCACAACCACCGCCACCAACATCACCGCCTCCGCCACCACCACCACAACCACCACCACTGCCACCGTCGCCACCACCACCACGACTACCACCACCACCACTAACACCACAACCACCACCATTACAAGCACCACCGTCGCCGCTAACTACCACTGCCATTGCCACCACCACCACCACCAACACCACTACCACAGCCACCACCACCACTACCACCACCAACACAAGCACCACCATCACAACCACCACCATCACAACCACCACCACCACGAAAACCACCACCATAAACATCACTACCACCGCTGTCACCACTACCTACGTTACAACCACCACTGCCACCTCCAAAAACAGCACCACCATCACCAACTCCACAACCACCACTATCACCATCATCACCGCCACCGCCCCCGCCCCCGCCGCCACCAACACCACCACCACTACATCAGCTTCCAGAATCGCTGGCGGCACCACAACCATTACCACCACCACCCTCACCGCCGACGCCACTGCCACATCCACCCCAACCGCTACCACCACCACCACAACAACCACCACCACCACCGCCATTGTCGCCGCCACCACAACAACCACCACTGCCGCCTCAGGCGCCACCACCACCACCACCACTACCACCACCACCACCACCACCACCATCACCACCACCGTCGTCACAACCACCGTCGTCACCACCACCAACACCACCACTCTCGTTACCATCGCCACCACCGCCACTGCCACCACACCCTAACCACCACAACAACGACTACCACCGCAAACACCACCATCACTGCCGTCACCGCCACCACTACCGCCACCACAGCCACCGCCACCACTACCGCCACCGCCACAAAACCACGACCACCACGTCGCCGCCACCGCCGTTAGCGCAACTGTTAATGCCACTGATGAGTCAATATTTTCTTGATTCCACTTAGTATATTATGCTAGAATTAATCAGGAAATTGAGCTTAAATGTTTAGTATTTTTCCCGTTTCTGCTAATTTTTCTTAATTTGATCTGAAATTCTTATGTTAATTAATTTAAATTATCTGAGCTCATTATTTGCATTATTAATTGCAGGGAAAATTTTGGAAATACAATTTAGGAAATTTGGACGTTAAATGAAGGTGTGCAACCACCACCCAAAATTAACGTGCTGATTCATAACTTGGAATGGACAAACAGTGCTTTATGATGAAAAACATTAAGGAAAAGCATGGAATTTTGAAGCACACAACATCACGGCCCCATGCAGCACATCACATTGAAATGGTGGATGGAATTGGCAATAAAAAAGTGCACATTGGAAGTGATTGGAGGATGAAGAGTCACAGCCAACTGAAGGAGAGGAAGGCACAATGATTTGTCTGGTGTGCGGTGACATCTGACAAGGTTTTGCATTTTGTTTTTCAATTAGAGAAAGCATTGGTGCTCACGGGTTACGTCTGCAAGAAGAAGGCACAAAGGGATTCTTTTTCTTTTAAAATGACGGTGCTTTAGCCAAAGGAGAGAACACTCTTCACTTTCAGTTTTGGTTTTGTTTTTGCTTAAGTTTTGTATGAACTCTCTCTTGGAGAGCATGGGGGTGTGTACGGTTTTGAACCATTGAATGAATAAGGATGCATTTTTCTTCTTATCTTGCTTAAATCTTATTTATCTTTGCTTGGTGGAAGTGAGAACCGTCACTCATTTCCTTTCATTTCTTCTTGAAAGTTGAGAGCATGAGCTTGAAGGGTTGTTCTTGTATTTTCATGGTGGTTCTTTAGTTTGAATGAAAGCTTATTTTTTGTTTTGCTTCTCCTTTGCTGTAGTATTTTCGGTTCCCTTTTAGTTTTCTTGGTTGGATAATGAAAATAAAGTTCTTGTTGAGTTTTTTATTGAAGAAAGCTAGAGTTTGTGTATGGGTGTTTGAGGTTTGGACCCTTTCTTCTTGTGTTTCGTATTTGTTGATTGGAAGCATTTTATGAGCTGAACTTTGTGTTGTTTCCTCATGGCTGGACGGTGTTGAACCTTGAGCTAGGAGTTTGATTTTCATTTTTACCAAATGCTTGAAGAAATGGGAAGGTTTGGTTGGGTCAAATAAGTAGAAGTTTGGGTTTATTGTTCTTGTGTTAATTTGCAATTTGAACTTTGGTTTCTTGAGGTATAGTCTAGGTAGAATGGAGGAAGAAAACGTGAATGATGTTTATTGGTAGAGAAAAACTGAATATGAGATGGGAAGGAAGAGAAAAGGTGCATTTAATTTTTTTACTTTATTTGGGCAAGCACATGAGAGGCTTATTTTCATAGAAAGAATGTTTGCATTTTGGTCTTTGCTTTAGTGTAGAAATTCTGCCGAAAAAGAGAGGTCTTGTGTGGTTTGTTTCCTTTGACTTTGCTTACATGGCATCTTGGTTGAAGCACTCAAAGTATTTTTTATTTAGCTTTTTGTTTGAAGCACTTTTTGCAATTTGGTAACTCATGGCATTTTATGTATTGATGTGTGGTGACCGAACCTTGCTTTTTGGGAGAGAGAAGAGCACGGTTTTCATGGTAGAAAAGTAGAAGAAAACACTTTCTTAGAGCACATGGGACAAGGAAAGCATTATTCAATTGTTTATTGAAGAAAGAAAACAAATTTGGAGTTGGTGTGAAGGGGAACTCACGGCCAAGAGGTGTTGTTGGGCCATTGCAATTTTAAATTCATTTGGTAGATGAATATTGGTCACGTGAATTGCTAGGAAAAAGTCATGTTTGTTTATTTGTTTTGTTTTCAATTAGTTTACATAATAGGTTGAGTTGTTTTTCATGTCTTTAATTTAGTGTTGCATTTAAATAAATTTAACTGTGCTAGATAGTTGTTTGTAACAGTGTTGATGTCTAGTATTTTAATTTATTTTAATGTTGTCAAATATTTGTGGTATAGATAATTTAATTATCATGGTAGCATAAATAAATTCAGTTTTTCATTAGCTATATTATGATGTTTCCTTGAGATTTCTATACTGTAATTGTGATTGTTACTCTGACCTTGGTCAATGTGAAATCTGTATTTGCACTTGCAATTGGGCATACGCTTAGTTGTTCAGTTGGTGTTGAGTCTTCGCTTAGTTGATGAAACTACATAGTGTAAATTCGATTTAATATTAACATCGCATTCGCTTAGTTCGCTTTTATGAAAACATGTTTAGCCTTCGCTTAGTTGGTTAACTGTGTTGGATTAGAGGTTTGAGTCGCTGCTTTATTGATCTGTGATAGGAGGCGTTGTAATTAAGTTAATGACCAACCATTTCCATTCTGTCTTTGAAACCGTTTTTAGGTCTGTGTTTAATTATCAGTTTGCGTCAGTGTTTTGATTTTATTCATCCGTATTCACCACAACGTTCTCACAAACCCCTCAGTTTGTGTCTGACTTAATTCTTGAAGCACAAAATTTGTCCTTGAGAGACGACCTAGGAGTCATTTCCTAGCTATACTGCATTTCTAATTGCACATTAAATTTGTGTGGGTTGCGACAGCCCATCAAAATTTTGGCGCCGTTGCCGGGGACCAACGGTTCAGTTTTAAGTCTTGTGTTGTGTTTGTGTTTGTGTGAGTGTGTCGTTTTATTTACTTGTGTTGTTTTCTGTGGTTTGAAATTTTTGTGCTATTGTTTCATGATTGTAGGGTGTTGTGATTTAGTGCATGACTAGGGGAAATCCTGGACCCACACCACCCTTTGATCTTGAGATTGATAGGACGTTACATAAGTTAGCTAGGCATTCTAGGAATTTGTCTTTAGAGTGTGTTTTTTAGTCAATTCCATTACATACTGTGCATCCTACTACTGAATCTGAATCCACTGTTGAGTACTTTGTGCGTACTGCATCTGTTGCATCTGCACCTGATTCTGATTCTGATTCTGTTATTTTTCACCTGAGAACAATATGGCACAACCTCCACCTCGTGAGAGGACTTTTAGGGAGATGGCTGCACCCGATTTCGATATTGAAAGCTTGTGTATCCAATATCCTGATGAGGACGTTCCATATGTTCTCAAGACTGGACTGATCCATTTGTTGCCCAAGTTTCATGGTCTTGCAGGTGAGAGTCCGCATAAGCATCTGAAGGAATTCCACATTGTCTGTTCCACTATGAAACCGCATGATGTTCCTGAAGATCACATCTTCTTAAAGGCATTCCCTCATTCATTCGAAAGTGCTGCTAAGGATTGGTTGTACTGTTTGACGCCTAGATCTGTCACTAGCTGGGATGATCTGAAGAGGTTGTTTTTGGAGAAATTTTTCCCAGCATCTCGGACCACAGCTATCAAAAAAGACATATCTGGGATTAGATAGCTTGGTGGAGAGAGCTTATATGAGTACTGGGAGAGATTCAAGAAACTTTGTTCAAGTTGTCCTCACCATCAGATTCCTGACCAACTCCTTCTTCAGTATTTTTATGAAGGCCTTAACAACATGGATAGGGGAATGATTGATGCTGCTAGTGGTGGAGCACTTGGAGACATCACGCCTGCTGAGGCCAGGCAATTGATTGAGAAGATGACCGCTAACTCCCAGCACTTTAGCGCCAAGAATGATGCCATTGTGGTGAGGGGCGTACATGATGTAGATGCCCAATCCTTATCATCTGTTGAAAGCAAACTGGAAGGCAAGCTTGACTCTCTTATGAGGTTGGTGACACAGTTGACAACCAACCAGAGACCTATAGCTCCATCTGCATCTTTTGCACGACTATGTGCCATATGTCCTTCCAGTGACCTCTATACAAATGCCTGTCCTTCTTTGCAGCAACCTGTTGCCCCTGATGCGCCTCAAGCTTATGCTACTAACATATACAACAGTAGGTAGCCACAACAGCAGAATTACGACTTGTCTAGCAACAGGTACAACCCAGGGTGGAGGAATCACCCAAATCTTAGATGGAACAATGCACAGCACCAACAGCAGGCGCCACCTTTCCAGAATGCTGGAGGTCCTAACAGATATGTACCTCCACCTATGCAACAAAATCAGAGGCAGCAACAACAACAACAACAACAGCAAGAGGCACCTGCCCAACCAGCTGCCCAACCTTCTACTTCTTCTGAGCCTACATTGGAAGAGTTAGTGAGACAGATTACTATGCAGAACATGCAGTTTCAGAAAGATAACATGCAGTTTCAGCAGGAGACTAGAGCTTCCATACAGAGTCTCACTAACCAGATGGGCCAGATGGCTACTCAGCTTAACCAGGCGCAGTCTCAGAATTCTGATAAGTTACCATCTCAGACTGTACAAAACCCAAAGAATGTGAGTGCCATAACCCTCAGATCAGGGAGGCAGATTGTTGCACCTTCAGAGCCGACTCTTACACCTACACCCACGCAGGACGTTTGTGGAGGGTAGATCTTCTTCCTCTACCGGTGGTTCTTCTACACCAGGTGGACCTTCTCCTTCTCCCACCACTACCACAAGTGCATTTCCTCCTTTCCATGATCGTCCTATCCCTCTTCCCTTCCCTTCAAGGGAAATTCCTAGCAAAAAGATGGAAGAGGTGGATAAGGAAATATTGGAGACCTTCAGGAAGGTAGAGGTGAACATACCTCTACTTGATGCAATCAAACAGATTCCAAGGTATGCCAAATTCTTGAAGGAGCTGTGCACACACAAGAGGAAGATGAAAGGTAATGAAAGGATTAGCATGGGTAGGAATGTATATGCGCTTATTGGTAAGTCGGTCCCGCACATTCCTGAAAAATGCAAGGATCCAAGTATATTTTGCATTCCTTGTGTGATTGGAAACAGTAAATTTGAGAATGCCATGCTTGATTTAGGTGCTTCTATTAATGTCATGCCTTTGTCTATCTATAAATCTTTGTCTCTTGGTCCTTTGCAAACTACGGGTGTGGTCATTCAGTTGGCCAATAGGAGTGTTACCCACCCAACAGGTTACATAGAGGATGTCTTGGTTAGGGTCGGTGAACTAATTTTTCCTGCAGATTTTTATGTTTTGGAGATGGAGGAGGGATTCTCTCATGGATCCGCTCCCATTATCTTAGGCAGGCCATTCTTGAAAACTGCCCGAACTAAGATTGATGTGTATGCTGGAACATTGTCTATGGAATTTGCTGATATTGTTGTTTACTTTAATATTCTTGATGCAATGAAATTTCCAGCTGAGGACCATTCTGTTTTTAGGATTGACATATTGGATGGCATTATTGATGAGTGTGTTGCTGATGATTTTAATTCTTTGCATGAGAAAGAGTATTCTTTTCCATCTTCTTTACATCCATGCATTGAATCTAGACTTGAATCAGGATTTGAGAATGATTTGGATATTGTTGTGGATTTTGATGAGGATTGTGATGTCCAGGATGTTGATGATTTTCTTGATATTGGTGATGTTTTTGATATATTTGTGTTGGATATTGATTTGGATTCTGATGAGATGGGTGTTTTGCCTTTACCTATTCATTCTTTAGAGTCAGAATGCATTAACCATGTTGCAGGAAGTACACTTGAATCTGACTTGCAGGCACCCACTCTTGAGCTTAAACAACTCCTAGAAAACCTCAAGTATGTGTACTTAGAGGATGATGAGAAGAAACCAATGATAATTTCTACCTCCCTTGATTCTGTTCAAGAGGAGAAGTTGCTTGGTGTATTGAGGAAGCACAAAAAGGCTATTGGTTGGAGTTTGGCTGACATACCTGGTATTAGCCCATCCACATGCATGCATAGAATTCTTTTAGAGGATGGAGCAAAGCCAGTGAGGCAGCCACAGAGAAGGCAAAACCCCGTGATCATGGACGTTATTAAGAAGGAGGTGACCAAGCTTTTGCAAGCTGGGATCATCTACCCAATTTCAGATAGTCAATGGGTAAGCCCCATCCATGTTGTACCCAAAAAGACTGGCCTCACTGTAGTAAAGAATGAGAGGGATGAGCTTATCCCCATAAGAGTGCAGAACAACTGGAGAGTTTGCATTGATTATAGGAGGCTCAACCAAGCAACCAGGAAAGATCACTTCCCCTTGCCATTCATTGATCAGATGCTGGAGCGCCTGGCAGGTAAATCTCATTATTGCTTTCTTGATGGTTTTTCTGGCTATTTCCAAATCAATATTGCTCCTGAGGACCAAGAGAAAACCATATTCACCTGCCCCTTTAGCACTTTTGCCTATAGGAGGATACCCTTTGGCCTATGCAACGCCCCTGGTACCTTCCAGCGGTGCATGCTTAGCATTTTTAGCGACTTTCTTGAAAGTTGCATAGAGGTGTTTATGGATGATTTTACTGTGTATGGATCCTCATTTGAGGCATTCTTAGATAGTCTGGAAAAAGTGTTGAAAAGATGCATAGAAACAAACCTTGTTCTCAATTTTGAGAAATGCCACTTCATGGTTGAACAAGGTTTGATTCTAGGGCATATCATTTCTAGAAAGGGAATAGAGGTAGACCCGGCTAAGATATCTGTGATTTCGCAGTTGCATTACCCCTCTTGCATGCGAGAGGTTCGATCTTTTCTTGGACATGCAGGTTTCTACAGGCGCTTCATCAAGGATTTCAGCAATAAGGCGCTTCCCTTGTCTAGACTACTGCAGAAGGAGATTGATTTTGATTTTAATGACAGATGCAAGCAGGCGTTTGATTGCCTGAAGGAAGCTTTGACCACCACTATGATCATTCAAGCACCAGATTGGACAACCCCATTTGAGCTTATGTGTGATGCGTCTAACTATGCATTGGGGGCTGTCTTGACACAGAAAATTGAGAAGATGCCGAGAGTGATCTACTATGCTTCACGCACTTTAGATGCTGCCCAAGCAAATTATACCAAAACTGAAAAAGAGTTGTTGGCAATTATATTTGCCCTCGATAAGTTTAGATCATATTTGCTTGGATCGCTTGTTATTGTGTATATTTACCATGCAGCTCTGAAGTTTCTGTTTAAAAAGGCTGAGTCAAAGCCAAGATTGATCAGGTGGATGCTACTACTCCAAGAGTTTGACTTGCAAATCAAAGACTGGAGTGGAGCACAAAATTTGGTTGCAGACCACCTCAGCAGGATTGAGAGAGTTGAGAAAGAAGTTGATGTTTTGCCTATCCAGGATAACTTTCCTAATGAGAGTTTTTTGATGATTTCATATTCTCACCCTACTCCTAGGTTTGCGCACATTGTAAATTATTTGGTTGCTTCTTTTTTTCCTCCCTTAGCATCACTTGCTCAAATTGCTAAAATTAAGAGTGATGCTAAATATTATATTTGGGATGACCCATATCTGTGGAAGCTGTGCAGTGACCAGGTTACTAGGAGATGCATTCCGGATCATGAGATTGACTCGGTCCTACAGTTTTGTCATGCCTTCTCACCTGGTGGTCATCTGGGAATTCAGAGAATAGCTCGTAAAGTGCTAGACTGTGGTTTCTATTGGCCATCCATCTTCAAAGATGCGGAGAGGATTTGCAGCACCTGTGAGCCTTGTCAAAGAGCAAGAGGATCAATTTCACGGAGACAAGAGATGCCTCAACAGCCTATCCTGTTCTGTAAGGTGTTTGATGTCTGGGGTATAGATTTTATGGGTCCTTTTCCTGTTTCTTTTGGTTTCTGTTATATTCTCCTTGTTGTGGATTATGTTTCAAAATGGGTGGAAGCTACAGCCATCAGGACTAATGATGCTCGGGTTGTTGTAGATTTTGTTAGATCTCATTTCTTTTGTAGGTTTGGAGTGCCTAGGGCAATTGTTAGTGATCAGGGAACCCATTTTTGCAATAGATCCATGCAAGCTTTGCTCAAGAAATATGGGGTGACGCACAGAGTTTCTACACCATACCACCCCCAAACAAATGGGCAAGCTGAGATCTCTAACAAGGAGATAAAGAGGATTTTGGAGAAGATTGTCCAGCCCAACAGAAAAGATTGGAATAATAGGTTGGACGATGCTCTTTGGGCCCACAGGACTGCCTACAAGGCACCCATAGGGATGTCTCCTTATCGGGTTGTCTTTGGAAAGGCATGTCATCTACCAGTTGAGATTGAGCATCGGGCATACTGGGCTGTGAAGACTTGCAACTTCTCCATTGACCAAGCTGGAGAGGAAAGGAAGTTGCAACTGAATGAATTGGATGAGATCCGATTGGAGGCCTATGAGAACTCGAAGTTCTACAAGGAAAGGACAAAGAGGTTCCATGATAGTTCTATTGTTAGAAAGGACTTCGAGGTTGGCCAACAGGTTTTATTGTATAACTCTAGGCTCGGCCTCATGAGTGGTAAGTTGAGATCAAAGTGGATTGAACCTTTTGTTGTAACTAATGTTTATCCTTATGGTGCAGTTGAGATACAAAGTCTTTCCACAGCTAAAAGCTTCAAGGTGAACAGGCATAGACTGAAGCCTTTCCTCAGCAATCCTTCTTTGTTGGATGTAGTGGTGGAGGAGATGTCTTTGGTCAACCCCACCTATCCTTCCCTTTGACTCAGGGAGTTTCTCTTCCCTTCTCCTCCTTTCCCACTTGTACTGCACTTGTCCATGATATGTTGACTGTTCTGATTTCTGATCTTATGCTTGTGACACATTGAGGACACTGTGTAATTTAAGTGTGGTCTACTGGGGTAGACTCTGATGTTTCTTTGATTAGTTTCTGTTTTCTATGTTAAATATTTTCTTTTCTAGGTAGTTTTTGTTTTTTCTTGTGTACAGTTTTACCTGTTTCTCTTGGTTTCTGGACTTTGTTTAGGTTGTAGACATGTCTTTCACTTCATTGATACTCTCATTTGTTTGAATCCTTTGCTTTTCTTTGCTTTGGAAGATGATTATGATGTTTGAGAGTTGAATTGATTGTGACAGAAACACCCTGTGTGAGATTTGAGCCACTTTATGTTCATTCTTGTGTGTGATATGTCTCTTGATTGCTTGCACATATGCCTTGGCTTGACTCTTGTTGATAATTCTTGATTGATATGCATGTTTGGAAGTGATAAAGGCAGTTTTGTTGTTGAGCCTCTCTAGCCAGATGAGCCTACCTTGTTGTGATCCCTTGATAACCCCTTTTGAGCCTATACTTTCCCTATTTCTTTGTTTTGAAGCTTATACACTAGCCCTAAGCGAAAAACCATGATTACCTTAACCTTAGGGAATTTTGTAGCTTTGGAATTGTTTTGGGAATAAGTGTGGTCTCTTGGGAGATTAAGAGAATTGGCTAGTTGGTTCCTCTTCTTGTGTTGTTTTTGTAAATATGTTGTGTATCTTGTCTCTTAGAGTTGTGTCCTTGATAGAGAGAAAAGAAAAGAGACAAGATGAAAAAAAAATTATACAAAAAAATGAGAAAAATAAAAAATTGTGTGAATAAGGAGTCAAGAAGAGGATTGAATTAGAGGTTTTGGGTGTGATTTGACTGTGATTTCAATTGTTCCCCATTGCTCCTCTATTTCTTTTGGTTTGGAGCTTCTCATCCATATTTATCCTCCCTTTTTCCTTGACTCCATTACATCCATTAAAGACCTTTTGATTTGAACATGCATATGTGTTTTGATATTAGAGGCTTGCCAAGACTGTTTGTTGTTTGCTTTCTTGAGTGCATTGAGTTGAAATTGTTTACCCTAGACACTTGAGAGAAACACTGACAGTACATCTTTGAGGTTCTGTTGCTATTGATTCACCTCTTGAGTTGATTGATCATTTTGCCATGCTTGGAATTGCTTGGATGATTTCATGAGTATCTGTTTTCCTTGATTCTGTGTTGGATACTGTCTACTACATTTCCTTGTCCAGATTTCTTGAGGACTGTAATTTTGTTTGTTTGTTTCCTTGTGAGTCTCTATTTTCTGTCTGTTGAGTCTGTGTCATACCCTGATGTCCTCTGAACTGTTCCCTGATTAACGTCTTGATTTTGCCCAAGAGTGCAAAAGACTAAGTGTGGTCTATTTTGATGAGTCAATATTTTCTTGATTTCACCTAGTTTATTGTGCTAGAATTAATCTGGAAATTGAGCTTAAATGTCTGGTCTTTTTCCCGTTTCTGCTAATTGTTCTTAATTTGATCAGAAATTCTTATTTTAATTAATTTGAATTATCTAAGCTAATTATTTGCATTATTAAATGCAGGGAAAATTTTGGAAATACAATTTGGGACATTTGGACGTTAAATGAAGGTGTGCAACCACCACCCAAAATTAACGTGCTGATTCATAACTTGGAATGGACAAACAATGCTTTATGATGAAAAACATTAAGGAAAAGCATGGACTTTTGAAGCACACAACATCACGGCCCCATGCAGCACATCACATTGAAATGGTGGTTGGAATTGGCAATAAAAAAGTGCACATTGGAAGTGATTGGAGGATGAAGAGTCACGGCCAACTGAACGAGAGGAAGGCACAATGATTTGTGTGGTGTGCGGTGACATCTGACAAGGTTTTGCATTTTGTTTTTCAATTGGAGAAAGCATTGGTGCTCACGGGTTACGTCTGCAAGCAGAAGGCACAAAGGGATTCTTTTTCTTTTAAAATGATGGTGTGTTAGCCAAAGGAGAGAACACTCTCCACTTTCAGTTTTGGTTTTGTTTTTGCTTAAGTTTTGTATGAACTCTCTCTTGGAGAGCATGGGGGTGTGTACGGTTTTGAACCATTGAATGAATAAGGATGCATTTTTCTTCTTATCTTGCTTAAATCTTGTTTATCTTTGCTTGGTGGAAGTGACAACCGTCACTCATTTCCTTTCATTTCTTCTTGAAAGTTGAGAGCATGAGCTTGAAGGGTTGTTCTTGTATTTTCATGGTGGTTCTTTGGTTTGAATGAAAGCTTATTTTCTGTTTTTCTTCTCCTTTGCTGCAGCATTTTCGGTTTCCTTTTAGTTTTCTTGGTTGGATAACGAAAATAAAGTTCTTGTTGAGTTTTGGATTGAAGAAAGCTTGAGTTTGTGTATGGGTGCTTGAGGTTTGGACCCTTTCTTCTTATGTTTCGTATTTGTTGATTGGAAGCATTTTATGAGCTGAAATTTGTGCTGTTTCCCCATGGCTGGACGGTGCTGAACCTTGAGCTAGGAGTTTGATTTTCGTTTTTACCAAAAGCTTGAAGAAATGGGAAGGTTTGGTTGGGTCAAATAAGTAGAAGTTTGGGTTTATTGTTCTTGTGTTAATTTGCAATTTGAACTTTGGTTTCTTAGGGTATAGTCTCTGTAGAATGGAGGAAGAAAACGTGAATGATGTTTATTTGTAGAGAAAAACCGAATATGAGATGGGAAGGAAGAGAGAAGGTGCATTTAATTTGTTTACTTTATTTGGGAAAACACATGTGAGGCTCATTTTCATAGAAAGAATGTTTGCATTTTGGTCTTTGCTTTTGTGCAGAAATTCTGCTGAGAAAGAGAGGTCTTGTGTGGTTTCTTTCCTTTCACTTTGCTTACATGGCATCTTGGTTGAAGCACTCAAAGTATTTTTTATTTAGGTTTTGGTTTGAAGCACTTTTTGCAATTTGGTAACTCATGGCATTTTGTGTATTGATGTGTGGTGACCGAACCTTGCGTTTTGGGAGAGAGAAGAGCACGATTTTCATGGTAGAAAAGTAGAAGAAAACACTTTCTTAGAGCACATGGGACAAGGAAAGCATTATTCAATTGTTTATTGAAGAAAGAAAACAAATTTGGAGTTGGTGTGAAGGGCAACTCACGGCCAAGAGGTGTTGTTGGGCCATTGCAATTTTAAATTCATTTGCTAGATGAATATTGGTCACGTGAATTGCTAGGAAAAAGTCATGTTTGTTTATTTCTTTTGTTTTCAATTAGTTTACATAATAGGTTGAGTTGTTTTTCATGTCTTTAATTTAGTGTTGCATTTAAATAAATTTAACTGTGCTAGATAGTTGTTTGTAACAGTGTTGATGTCTAGTATTTTAATTTATTTTAATGTTGTCTAATATTTGTGGTAGAGATAATTTAATTATCATGGTAGCTTAAATAAATTTAGTTGGTCATTAGCTATATTATGATGTTTTCTTGAGATTTCTGTACTGTAATTGTGATCGTTACTCTGACCTTGGTTAATGTGAAATCTGTATTTGCACTTGCAATTGGGTATACCCTTAGTTGCTCAGTTGGTGTTGAGTCTTCGCTTAGTTGATGAAATTGCATAGTGTAAA
This sequence comes from Vigna reflexopilosa, assembly GCA_027742785.1. Classification (NCBI taxonomy): domain Eukaryota; kingdom Viridiplantae; phylum Streptophyta; class Magnoliopsida; order Fabales; family Fabaceae; genus Vigna; species Vigna reflexopilosa. Next base: position 14,138,407 of record CM050932.1, read on the forward strand.
TTGGATTTAATATTAACATCGCATTCGCTTAGTTCGCTTTTATGAAAACATGTTTAGCCTTCGCTTAGTTGGTTAACTATGTTGGATTAGAGGTTTGAGTCGCTGCTTTATTGATCTGTGATAGGAGGCGTTGTAATTAAGTTAATGACCAACCATTTCCATTCTGTCTTTAAAACCGTTTTTAGATCTGTGTTTAATTATCAGTTTGCGTTAGTGTTTTGATTTTATTCATCCGTATTCACCACAACGTTTTCACAAACCCCCCACTTCGTGTTTGACTTAATTCTTGAACCGCAAAATTGGTCCTTGAGAGACGACCTAGGAGTCATTTCCTAGCGATACTGCATTTCTAATTGCACATTAAATTTGTGTGGGTTGCGACAGCCCATCAGCCACCACCAAGACCACCACCCCCACTACCACACAACCGCCACCATTGCCACCAGCACCACCACAACCACCACCACCACCGTCGCCGCAACCGCCAGCGCCACCACCACCAACATTACCACCACCGTCGCCGCTGCCTCTTGTTAAACCCCTGGCAAGTGTACCAGATCGTATCAAGTAATAATAATTGGTAAACCAAATATCGCTCTTCCCAAAGGACTCTTAAGGCCTCATCTTTCGTGTAAACTAATTGCTTAAGGCTTGAGAAAAGAAATTAATTTGAATGATTAAAATGCAAAACAAAAATAAACATTCAAATGCTGGAATTCAATTGACGAAGATAAACTATGAATGAATGAGGTTGTTGGGGTTTACAATTTCATCTTATCCACTCTCATATATCTACTCTTTTTATTTACTTTTCATATTTATCATATTGCCATGCAAACTTTCTTGGTCCACCTTTAACCCAATCCCTTGGTAAAAAGAGCCTATTACTAATTACTGGCTTGCTATCCCTAGCCTCCCCTATTAACTAATAATGCATAATGAGCGGAAGAATTACATTTGGATTCACACTAAGGCTATATATAAGCCAAAAAGATAACAGAAAAGATCTCAGAATCCAAAATATAAAAAGAGACAACCGCCATGGCACCTAAATTGGCCGCTCAGCGGTTTGCCTCAACACACGCCACCGCCTAGGCGCCAGAAATGACCGCTGAGCGGTTTGCCTCTTGTCGCTCTGGACGCTCAGCGTCACCACCTGGGCGCCAGACAACAATTTTTCCTTGCACTAAGACGCTCAGCGGTGGAATTGACCGCTGAGCGGTTCACAGACTCTTCTTTTCTTCCTTTTTCTCCTTCATTCTTGAGTCTATGACCTTCCTACTTCATTGCCATCTTCCATTTTCATCAAAAACCCTGCAAAACAATGCGAAACAAGCATAGTATCTCTAAAAACAACTTTTGACTCTCATGTAACACAACTTAAGAGTTTTACTTGATTCAAAGCTCATTTTAAGCTACAAAGGGTGTGTTTTAATATCAAATTTAGGCTTAATACCTCAATTGGTCCTCTGTTTTGTCAACGAATCTCATTTTGGTCCTCAAGTTTTCAAAAGTCCCAATTTAGTCAATATTTTTGTTAAAATGCCAACATTGTACCCCATCCGTTAAGTTCTAGCAGACGCCGTTAAGTGTTGATGAGTTGTAATTTTTGTTTTTACCACGTGTCATTGTGAAATAAAATGGAATGCCTTTGGTGGTTTATCCACGTGGATGAGGAAGCCCTAAGATTTAATTGCAAGCCCTAAGATTTAAGGGCATCTCCTCTCATACTTACTTAATTGTCGAGTTGGGGAAGAAAAGTTCTTTCATTCATCTTGGGGAAGAAGAGTTGTAGGCAAGCATTGTGTTCTTGAGGTGGTCCTAAGGATATGTCTCGTTCATCAACCTCTTTTAAATGTTTGGGTTCGTCCATGCAACACAGTACTGGGAGTGTGAAGAGGTTGGGTACAAAACCAACATGCTTCTGTGGTCAGAATGCAGTGTTTCGAATTGCCACAACACCTAAGAACAAGGGAAAAAAATTTTGGGGTTGCCCTAACTTCAAGGTGAGTTTTCCATAACCATTAACCTTTGGGGTTGCCCTACTTCATGGTGACTTTGTGTTGTTCTTGAACAGGGTGGGAGTGACGAATTGGTTGGGTGCAACTTCTTTGAGTGGTGCTTTGAAGAAGGAAATGAAGGAGTGGTAGAAGAAAGGAGTGCTACTGCACGAAGTGAAGAAGTGGGTGTGATGAGAATGGCTTCTATGGAAGAAAGTTATCGTGAAAAGATGAGAATGGCTTCTATGGAAGAAAGTTATCGTGAAAAGATGAGAATGGCTTCTATGGAGAAAACCTTACTTAGGTTGGAAAATTGGTTCAAAATCTTAGTGGGGATGTTGTTTGTGATCTTTATTTTCAATGTAATTTTATTGTCACTGTTGTTGAAAGTTGGGTGAAACTTGTATTAGTAGGGATGTTTTGATTTCAGTGGTTTTTGATTTCAGTAATGTCGTATGAAGCTTTTCATGGCTTATGTTGTATGCATCATGGCTTATATCAGAAATAAAATGCTGAAAATTGGTGATTTGCAGACAAGTGTTATAAACCAAAATTTTATGTTTGGAGCAAGTTTTATTTATGAAACATGACTTGTACAAGCTACCAGCAAAGGCTAAATTGTTTGAAATCAAAATATGAGTGGTACAGTTGCTCTTTAACACCAATTTTAAGCCAATTTAGCAACCAATTTTCATCACAGGAATGAAACTGAACTTAAATCAAGTTTTATGTTTGGAGCAACTTTTCTTTATGAAACATGACTTGTACAAGCTACCACCAAAGGCTAAATAGTATTTTATCAAAAACTCAGTGGTACAGTTTCTCTTTAACAACAATGAAACTGAAATGATATCCAATATATATCGAAACTGATATCCAATTCATATCCAAACTGATATCCAATATATACATCATAAGCAAGTGATTAAATCCAAGTATGAATACATCCAAAATGATATCCTAATATCATTACATCCAAAATCATAAGATGATGACATCCAAAATGTTAGAGTTCAAAATATAAAGAAGGTGAACAGCAGCAGATCAGTCATCATTCATCACAGTAGGAAGCACAGTGGGGTCTGGTTGTTGAGGAGGACCATTTTCAGTACCAATCACAGTGGATTCTTGAGTAACTGGAACATCTGTTGGTGGACCTTGGGTGCCTTGTGTTTGTTTAGAAGCAGATTGGGCAGTAGGTCTTTGTGGACAGCCTTTCTTGTTGTGACCAAGTTCGTTGCATATACCACATCTTTTTCTCTGCCCATCCTTTCTTAACTCACTATCATTCTTCTTCAACTCCCACTCCTCCAATCTTCTTTTCTTTTTGGGCCTTCCTGGCATTGTCTTATTCTTTGGTGGTAATATATCTGGATAGGGTGTAACCTCCCAGAAATGTTGACCATTGATAGGGTAAATTTTGCTGTTGTAAGTCTCTTCATAAGTGGACTTTCTAAACCAGTGGGTTATGTAATCTTCTGCATTGATGTTCAGAAATTTCATTGTTGTTATGACATGCGTACAAGGAAAGCCTATAATTGCCCATTTTCTACATGTGCAGTCCATGGTGTCCAGATTGACAACAAATTGGTGGCCAAATTGTGATATATGTATAACTTCAAATAATTTCTCTCTTGACCACCTGTATTTAACACAGAATTTATAACAGAAAACTTAGAACAAATCAATGGTATGCCTAAAATCATGTAGTGAGACAGTTTATAAAACTAACCTTGGTAACCAATATCTTCCTAACCAAGACTCCTTCTGAAATCTGTTCCAAACTTTAGGGCAGATTGAAGCTTGATACTGTGTCATCTTTGTCCTGTTGGCAGCCCATCTGTTCATAATGTATACCCTAATGTCTTCTAACATGCTAATAATAGGCTTAGACCTACTATCTACTAGCACACTATTAAAGGCTTCAGACATGTTGTTGACAAGAGTGTCACATTGTGATCTAGGGGTGAATCTAGATCTTGACCAAAACCTGTCATAAGTAAATATAAGTTGTCAAGTATATAAAAATGAACTATGACTATAACAAATAAAATTAAGAATTCAGATACATACCTAGGTGGAATGGAAAGAAAGTATTTAAAAGCCTCTACATTGATGGCTTTAATATTCCTCATTTCAACTTCCCATTCTTGTGGATGTGTGGCTATTGCTGCCCTCCACATGAGACGTTTAAGGTTTTTTCCAGGAAATGTTTTTCTAAAATTTGAATAGAGATGCCTAACACAAAACCTTTGTTCTACCCCTGGTAGGAGATCTTGAAAAGCTGCCAAAAGACCCTGACATGTTCAACATATTGAGTTACATATTGTGTACTGAAGATATTAATTTAAATGTACAAGAAATTGATCATTCACTGACCTTTTGTTGGTCTGAAATAAATGTAATTCCTGCACAGACATCTTTCCCACCAAGGTCCTCAATAAGCAGCTCCAAGAACCAAGTCCAACTCTCTTTGTTTTCAACCTCAACAACAACATATGCTATGGGCAGCATTTGCTCGTTTCCATCTCTTCCAACTGCTGTTAATAACTCCCCTCCATACTTGGTTTTCAGAAAACATCCATCCAACCCAACAATAGGTCTACAACAAACAAAGTTATCCTTGCATGCCTTCAAGCATGCATAAAATCTTTGGAAAATCACCTCACCATTAATGTTATCCACTTTAATTTGAACTGTTGAACCTGGATTTGTTTTCAGGAGCTCATGACCATAATCATAAAGTCTTCTATATTGTTCATGGAATGATCCTTCAATTTTATCTTTTGCCAGGGCTCTTGCCCTAAAAGGCATATTTCTTGATATCCCTACATTCCATTTCCTACTCACTTTATCTCTAATGTCCATCACCTTCATAGTTGGGTTTTCTCTCACAGATTTCTCCATCCTTTGACTCAACCACTTAGAAGTCATCAACTTGACATTGAAGTCCCTACTACAGTTTTGAGTATCAACCACTTTTCTAAGTTGCCATGCATTGACATCAATCCTAAAGGCACAATAGGCATACCAATTACATTTTCCTTTTCCACCCAAGCACTTCACAGAAATCCTTTTCTTGTCATTCTTTATAAATTTCAACTTTCTTCCATTACTAAGTGCATAAGTCTGAATAGCATCTATGAATTCATTTTTCTCAGTGAAAAAGGTTCCTACCTCCCATTTATAACCATCAAAACTTCTAGGCATACTAAAAGTGGGGAACTTTGTCTTACTGGACCCACCATCCTCAACGAAAAAGGCTCCTACCTCACCCTCATTGTCCTCTACATCACTGATCAGCTCCTCTGACAACCACTCATTGTCAGACAACCCACGAACATCATGCATATTGTTCTCATTGTCAGTAGATTCAGAAGACCGAAGAGTGGACTGGAATGTTCTTCTCTAACATTTTCTTTATAGTACCCAATGTCACACTACACGCTGACATCATGTAGATCTTCCTCCTTACTCTCTCCTAAATCATCTACCTCAAAATCATCAACCTCATCCACATCAGCATCCTCAACCTCATCCACATCAACATCCTCAACCTGGACCTCAACATCCTCAACCTCATCCACATCAGCATCCTCAACCTGGACCTCAACATCCTCAACCTCCTCCACATCAGCATCCTCAACCTGGACCTCAACATCCTCAACCAGGACCTCACCACCCTCAACCTAGACCTCAACATCCTCAACCAGGACCTCACCACCCTCAACCTGGACCTCAACATCCTCAACCTGGACCTCACCACCCTCAACCTGGACCTCAACATCTTCAACGTGGACCTCAGCAGCCTCAACCTGGACCTCACCACCCTCAACCTAGACCTCACCACCCTCTTGGGCATCACCTTCAGTATGCACCCTCAACCATAACCCTCTTCACCACCAACCCAATCAATGAATTCTATTATTTGTGGTTCCACCATATTATGAACCAAATACAAATGGACTTCGTCATTTAACGTAGCAATGTTCAACATATGCATGACACCCTTGTCATCAGTTAATAACTCTAACCTATCTAGGTGCACAGACTGACCTCCTAAACCATACCATAAGTCTTTGATGTCCATATGACCTAATTCTTTGACTGAGGCAACTATGCCAAAATAGCTCAAGAAGTCTGCATCACAAGTCCATTCTGCTATCTCTCCATCAAATTTAAAATCACCATTATCATCAGTCAAAAAATGTCCACTATGGTGGACCACAATTTTAATTCGTTCCTCATCCATTATTAAACTTTCTTTCATAACCTGTACATTGGGGGAGAAAAATATTATATCTATTTCAGTGATAGCTAACTGGGGCACTCACTCACTCACTAAATATACACTAACACCAACAACGACAGCGATAGGGGGACATGGAACAAACTTACATCCCCACTAACCCATCACTAACAGGCAGGGGACCACTACACCGAATAAACAATTCAACAAACCATTATCAACAAGCAAAATGGGACCACACACTATCAACTACAATATAACCACTGAACATGCAAAATGGGACCACAAATCATCATCACGACTTACAAACACAGAAAAACCCAAATATCGCACATGGTCGTAAAAGGAAAAGGACAACGAAAACGACATACCTTACCTCTATTCGCGTCACCAATAGCTTGGATTGTCCTTGTCTTCTCCAACAATGAAATGGGTGCTTGTCTTTGACTTCCTCTCGCAACCACTTCAAGAAATCCCCAATTTCAATTTCGAATCCCTAAATCCCAATTTTCAGAGGTATTATCTCATTTTTCCCTATATCCCAATGCCACATCACCACTCCTTCTTTTATGGAATCAGTCCACGTAAACAAAAAATAACACCTCACCACATTCTCACTCCAACACGTGGACAACACTTAACGGCGTCTGGTAGCACTTAACGGATGGGGAACAATGTTGGCATTTTAACAAAAATTGTGACTAAATTGGGACTTTTGAAAACTTGAGGACCAAAATGAGATTCGTTGACAAAACAGAGGACCAATTGAGGTATTAAGCCTCAAATTTATGCATGAAAATAACAGTTTTGAGACCGTTATCACCTCCGCCGCCGCCGCCACAACTACCACCACCATCACCACCATCGTCGCTACCACCGTCGTCAACACTACCACCACCATTACCACCACCTCTACCACCACAGTCGTCGCCACCGCCGACACCACCACTATGACTGCCACTACCACCGTCGCCAAAACAACCACAACCACAACTCTCCCCTTCCCCGTCGTCGCCGCCACCCCCACCCCCACCCCTACCACCACCACCACAACACCCCACCCCCACCCCTATCACCACCACCACAACAACCACCACCACCACCTCCACCACCGTCACCGCCACCGCTGCCGCCACCATCACCCCCACCACCGCCGCAACAGCCGCCGCCACCACCACCGCTACCACTAACTCCACAACCACCACCACCACCACGGCCGCCTCCACCGCCCCCGCCGCCACCAACACCACCACCACTACATCCGCTGCCGCAACCGCCGGCGGCACCATCACCATTACCACCACCACTCCCGTCGTCGTCGCCCCCAAAACAACCAACAACACCACTACCACCGCCACCGCCACCACCACCCCCACTGCTACCACCACCACCACAACAACTACAACCACCGCCAGCGCCGCCGCCGCCACCACCACCACCACAACCACCTCCGTCACCACCGCCAACACCACCACCCTCGTCACCATCGAAACCATCGCCACTACCACCACAATCACCATCCCCACAACAACGACCACCACCACAAACGCCACTGCCACCGCCGCCACCGCCACCATTGCCGCCACCGCCACAACAACCATGACCACCACCACCGTCGCCGCCACCGACGCTACTGCCACCACTAATGGAACCACCACGACCACCACCACCACCAAAAACAAAACCACCACCATCGACGCTACCGCCACCGCTAATGGCACCACCACGACCACCACCACCACCAAAAACAGAACCACCACCACCGCCGCCGTCGCCGCCGCCGCCACCGCCACCACTGCCACCACCGCAACAACAACCACGACCACCACCATTGTCGCCGCCACCGACGTTACCGCCACCGCTAATGCCACCACCACCACCACCAAAAACAGAACCACCACCACCACCGCCACAGCAGCAGCCGCCGCCGCCACCACCATCCCCCCCCACCACCACCACCGTTGCAGTCACCGTCGCTACCGCTACTGCCACTACCACCACCACCACCACCACCACCACCACCACCATCAACACCCCCACAACCACCACCACCACTACCACCACAACCATAACCCCCACCACCAACATCACCGCCTCCGTTGTCACCACCACCACCACTAGGAGCACCAGCGTCCCGCCACCGCCGCCACAGCCACCACCACCGCCACGACCACGACGACCACCACCAGCGCCACCACCACCACCACCACTAAATACACCACGACCACCACCACCGTCGTTGCGACCACCGCCGCCACCACAACCACCACCACCACCACCACCACGACCGTCGCCAACACCGCCGTCACCACCTCCACCACCACCCTCGTCACCACCGCCGCCACCACCACCACCACCACCACCACCGTCCCGCCACTGCCGCCATCGCAACCACCGCCATTTCCACCATCCCCACCACGACCACCACCACGGCTACCACCACCACCACCACCACTACCACCACTAAATCCACAACCACCACCGCCACCACCACCACCCCCGTCGCCACCATCACCACCATCACCACCACCACCGCCACCACCACCACCACAACCACCACCGCCACATCCACCACCACCGCTACCACCAACTCCACAACCATCACCACCACCACCACCGTCGTCGCCACCGCCCCCCGCCGCCACCACCACTACCACCGTCGCCGCCATGTGAGGATTTTGATTGTTTTAGATGAATGGCAATGTTGTTTTATGTGACATGTGAACAGTAGAGAATGGAGTGAACTCTTAAACACTTGAGTGATTGAGGGAAACACTTGCTTGGTGAAAATTGTTGAAATCCATGTTTACATCTATGCTTAGTGGAATGATCATTCATAAATAAAACATCTGTTGGGAAATATGTGCTTATGTGAGCTGATTAAATTGAAAGCATGCATGCATCTTGATAGGATTCCACTAAAAATCTAAATTGAATAATAACTTGTTGTGAGGAAAAGGATTTTTGAAAGTGTTGAACTATTTGATGAAAAAGTGGACGGCGAAGTTTTGTCTTGTTTGCTTGAGGACAAGCAAAGTTCTAAGTTTGGGGTTGTGATAACGGTCTAAAAACCGTTATTTTCATACTTAAATTTGATATCAAAACACACCCTTTATGGCTTAGAATGAGCTTAAAATCAAGTAAAACACTTAGTTGAGTCATGTGAGAATCAATAGTTGGTTTTAGAGATATTATGCTTATTTTTACATTGTTTTGTAGGGTTTTAAGGTGAATTGAAGATGGAAGTGAAGCAAGGTGGACTTAGACATGTGAAAGATGAAGAAAAAAGATGAAAAGAAGAGTTGGAAAACCGCTGAGCGTCAGAATGGACCGCTGAGAATTCAGAGCGGCTAAGAGGCAAACCGCTCAATGGTAAAACTGACCGCTGAGCGGTTATCTGTTTTTATTAGCTCGGATTCTGAGATCTTTCTGTTATCTTTTTGGCCTATATATAGCTCCAGTGCGAATCAAAACATATTCTTTTGGCAGAGAGAAACGTCCACAACTGTTCCACACACCTTGGAGGAGGTTCCTTGGATGCTTAGGCTCCAATCTACCAAGTTTAGGGTTATTTCTTCCATTCTTTCATTACTTTTCATCTAGATTCACCATGATTATGGTGAACTAAACCCTAGGTTGTTGGGGAACAATGTAATCTTTTGAAACTCTCTTATATTGAAATTCTTATCTTCTTTATATGCTTGCATATGCTTATATTTATCAATTGTTGGGTTCCTTACCTTTGCTTAATGCTTTTATCGTTTAACTCATTCGGTAAATGTTGTTTGTCTTTATTAATACGGGAACGTACAATAATGTCATAAACTGGGGGGAATTCCTTGATTATTTTAATACCGCCTAGGGATAGGGGTAGGACGATCAATTGTATTTTGCTTCCGTTTATCATGCATTATTAATTACTAGGGGAGGAGAGGGATAACAAGCCGGTAATTAGTAATAGGCTCTTTTCACCAAGGGATTGGATTAAGGGTAGACCCAGAAAGTTTGCGTGACAATATGATAAAGAAGCGAATTAGATAAGAAAAGTAGATATAAGAGGGTGAATAAGATGAAATTGTAAACCCCAACAACTTCATTCATTCATAGTTTCTTTTAGCCAATTGATTCACTGCATTTTGCATGTTTACTTTTGTCTTGCATACAAAACCTAAAATTTAATTCTTTTCTCAAGTCTTATGCGATTAGTTTACACGAAAGATTAGGCCTTTGAGTCCTTTGGGATAACGATATTGGGTTTACCAATTATATTACTTGATAACGATCTGGTACACTTGCCAGGGTCTTAACAGTCACCACCACCTCTGTTACAACCACATCCACCACCACCACCACAACCACCACCACCACCACAAACAACACCACCACCACCGCCACAACAACAGCCGTCGCCGCCACCACCACCCCCACCACCACCACAACCACTAGCACCATCGCAGCCACCGTCGCTACCGCTACTGCCACTGCCAACACCACCACCACCACCACCACCACCACCGTCAACACCACAACCACCACCGCCGCCGCCGCCTCCACCACAACCACAACCACCAGCACCAACATCACCACCTCCTCCTCCACCGCCACCAACACCACCACAACCACTACCACCACCACCACGACCCCCCCCCCCACAACCACTACAGCCCCTACCACCGCCACCACCACCACCACAACCACCATCACCTCCACCACAACCACCACCGTCCTCACCGCCACAACCACCACAACCACCACCACAACCAACACCACCACCACCACCACCATAACCACTGCTGTCATCGCCACCAAAACCACCAATTACTAGTACCACTGCAACCACCACCACTGTCACCGCTGCCACCACCACTTCGACTACCACCACCACGACTAACGCCGCCACCGCTGCCACCACCACCACCAACCCCGCCACCACTGCCGCCACCTCAACCACCACCACCACCACCATCCCTAAATCCACCACGTCCACCACCATCACCGCTACCACCACCACCACCACCACCACCACCACAACCACCACCACCACAACTACCACCACCACCACAACCACCACAACAACCACCACCACCACCACAACAACCACCCAAACCACCACCACCACCACCACCACCACTGTCGCCACCACCACTATCACCACCACCACCACCGCCGCCGCCGCAGCCCCACTACCGCCACCACCAAAACCATCAAGACAACCTCCACCACCACGGCCACAACCACCACAACCATAACCACCACCACCACTACGACCGCCACCGCCACCACCACTACTACGACCACCACCACCACTACCACAATCACCACCACCACCATCATCCTACCACCGCCGTCACCGCCACTGCCACAACCACCACCACAACCACCACCACCACCACCGTCGTCGCAACTATCACCGCTACCACCACCACAACGACCATCGTCGCCGCCACCGCCGCTGCCACCACCACCAACACAACCACCACAACCACTAACACCACAACGAGAACCACCACAACCAGCACTACCATCACCGCTTCCACCACCACAACCACCACCACCACCAACGCCACCACAACCGTCGGCTTCGCCGCCCCCACCACCACCACCACCACTAACACCCTAACAACACCACCACCACGTCAACCACCACCACAACTACCACCACCACCATCATTACCACAATCACCACCAGCACTACCGTCCCGCCATCGCCGCCACTGCCACTACCACAACCACCATCACCACCACTACCACCACTGTCACCGCTGCCACCACCACTTCGACTATCACCACCACCAGCAGCACCACTACAACAAACACCGTCACCGCCACTACCGCCACTACCACCACCACGACTAACGCCGCCACCGCTGCCACCACCACCACCAACCCCGCCACCACTGCCGCCACCTCAACCACCACCACCACCATCCCTAAATCCACCACGTCCACCACTATCACCGCTACCACCACCACCACAACCACCACCACCACCACCACCACCACAACCACCACCACCACAACAACCACCACCACCACAACCACCACAACAACCACCACCACCACCACTACAACCACCCAAACCACCACCACCACCACCACCACCACTGTCGCCACCACCACTATCACCACCACCACCACCGCCGCCGCCGCAGCCCCACTACCGCCACCACCAAAACCATCAAGACAACCTCCACCACCACGGCCACAACCACCACAACCATAACCACCACCACCACTACGACCGCCACCGCCACCACCACTACTACGACCACCACCACCACTACCACAATCACTACCACCACCATCATCCTACCACCGCCGTCACCGTCATTGCCACAACCACCACCACCACCGTCGTCGCAACTATCACAGCTACCACCACCACAACGACCACCACAACGACCATCGTCGCCGCCACCGCCGCTGCCACCACCACAACCACTAACACCACAACGAGAACCACCAAAACCAGCACTACCATCACCGCTTCCACCACCACAACCACCACCACCACCAACGCCACCACAACCGTCGGCTTCGCCGCCACCACCACCACCACCACCACTAACACCCTAACAACACCACCACCACGTCAACCACCACCACTACTACCACCACCACCATCATACCACAATCACCACCAGCACTACCGTCCCGCCACCGCCGCCACCACCACTACCACAACCACCACCACCACCACCGCTGCCGCCGCCAGCCACCGCGACCACCACCACCCACCACCACCAACGCCATCACGCCGCCGGCTCCGCAGCCACCCCCAGCACAACCACCACTAACACCATAACACCACCACCACCACAACCACCACCACCATAACCACTACTACCACAATCACCACCAACACCACTACGACAACCACCACCACCACCACTAACAACCACCACTAACACCACAACCACCACGACCACCACCATAACCACTACCACCACCACTACTACCACAATCACCACAACCACCATCATCTCGTCACCGTCGCCACTACCACTGCCACAACCACCACCAATACCACCACCACCACCACAACCACCGCCACCACCACTAACACCACCGCCGTCGCCGCTACCAACACCACCACGATCACCAATACCACAACCACAACCACCCCGCTGCCGCTGCCCCCAAAACCACCACCACCACCATTACCACCACTACCACCACCACCACCACCGCCGCCGCTCCGCCGCCACCTCCAGCACAAGCACCGCTAACACCACGACCACCACCACCATAACCACTACCACCACCACCACTACCACAATAACCACCATCACCACAACCATAATCGCAACCACCACCATCGTCCCGCCACCGCCGCCACCGCCCCTAACACAACTAGCACCACCACCACCGCCGGCACCGTCGCCGCCACCACCACCACCGCTACCACCACCACCGCCGCCGTCACCGCCACCACCACCACCACCATCACCACAACCATCATCACCACCACCACCATCACCACCACCACCGCCGCTGCCGCCACCGCCGTCGCCACCATCACCACCACCACAACCACCACATCACTACCACAAAAACCCACCATGATCACCACTACCACAACCACTACCACCACCAACGCCGCCCCGATGTCGCCGCCCCCAAAACCACCACACCACCACCATAACCACCACCACCGCCACCACCACAACCACTACGACCATCACCACCACAACCACCACCACAATTACCACTGTCATCACCAACACCAACACAACAACCACAACCACCACTAACACCAGCACGAGAACCACCACAACCACCACTAGCAACACTGCTGCCACCACCACAACCACCACCACCACCAACGCCACCACCACCGTTGGCTCCGCTGCCACCACCAGTACCATCACCATTAACACCGCTAACACCACCACCACCACATCCACCACCACCATAACCACCAACAGCACCACCACTAACACCAGCATCATCGTCCCACCACCGCTGCCACCGCCACTGCCACAACCACCACCACCACCATCGCCGCCGCCACTGCCACAACCACAACCACCACCATCACCACCACTACCACCACCACCATCACCACCACCACCGCCACCGCCACCGCCACCACCACAACCACCACCACCACCAAACCACCACCACCACTACCACAATCACCACCATCGCCATCGTCCTGCCACCACCACCACTGCCATGCCACAACCACCACCACCACCACCAACACCACCGTCGCCGCTGCTACCAACACCACCACAATCACCACTACCACAACCACTACCACCCCAACGCCACCACCACTACCGCCGCCCCCAAACCACCACCACCACCATAACCACTACCACCACCACCACTACCACAATAACCACCACCACAACTACCACAATCACCACCACCACCATCGTTCGCCACCGCCGTCACCGCCACTGCCACAACCATCACCGCCGCCGCCGCCACCACCGCCACTACGACAACCACCACCACCACCACCACCACCACCACTACCGCCACCACCACCACCACCACGACCATCACCACCACAATCACCACTACCACAACCATCACAACCACTACCGTCATCGCCACCGCCGTCGCCACTACGACCACCACAACCACCACCACCACCACCAACACCACCACGAGAACCACCACCACCACAACCGCCTCCACCACCAACGCCACCATCACCGCCGGCTCCGCTGCCACCACCAGCACAACCACCACTATCACCACTAACACCATCACCACCACGACTACCACCACCACAACCACTACCACCACCACCACTACCACAATCACCACCACCACCACTGGCACAATTACCACAACCACCACCACCACCACCACCGCCACCGCTGCTGCCAACACCATCACCACTACCACCACCACCACCACAACCACCACCACCACCACCACCACCGCCGCCGCGGCCGCCGCTACCACCACTACCGCCACCACCACCATCACCTCCCCCGCCGCCACCACCACCACCACCACCACCACAACCATCATCACCACCACCACCACCACCACAACCACCATAACAACCACCACCACCAACACCACCACGATCACGACTACCACAACCACTTCCACCCCCAACGTCGCCCTGCTGTTCCGCCCCCAAAACCACCACCGCCGCCGCCGCCGCCACCACCACCACCACAACCACTACCACCACCACTGGCATAATTACCACAACCACCACCACCACCACCACCGTCGTCGCGACCGCCGCTACCACCACTACCGCCACCACCACCATCACCTCCCCCGCCGCCACCACCACCACCACCACCACCACAACCATCATCACCACCACCACCACCACCACAACCACCACCACCAACACCACCACGATCACGACTACCACAACCACTTCCACCCCCAACGTCGCCCTGCTGTTCCGCCTCCAAAACCACCACCACCACCACCACCAACGCCGCCGCCGCCACCACCACCACCACAACCATCACCACCACAACAGCCACCACCGTCGCCGCGACCACCACCACCATCACCAATACCACCACGAGAACCACTACCACCACCGCTGCCACCACCACAACCACCACCTCCACCAGCTCTGCCGCCACCACCAGCACCATCAACACTAATACCGCTAACACCACCACCACCACAACCACCACCACCACCACCACAATCACCACCTCCACCATTGTCACGCCACCGCTGCCACCGCCACTGCCACAACCACAACCACCACCACTGTCGCTGCCACCACCGCCACCACCATCACAACCACTAACACCACGACGACGACCACCATCACCATCACCACCACAACAACCACAACCACCACCACTACCACCACCACAACCAGAACCATCGTCGTTGCAACCACCATCACCACCACCACCACAATCTCTACCACTGCCCCCGCCACCACCACCACCACTACCACCGCCGCCACCACCACCACAACCATCACCACCACAATCACCACTACCACAACCATCACAACCACCATCGTCGTCGCCACCACTGTCGCCACCACCACCACCAACACCACCACCCCTCCACCACCATTATCCCGCCACCACCACCCCCGCAACCACCACCCCTCCACCACCACAACCACCACCACCACCAACACCACCATCACCGCCGGCTCCGCCGCCACCACCAGCACAACCACCACTATCACCACTAACACCATCACCACCACGACCACCACCACCGCAACCACTACCACCACCACCACTACCACAATCACCACGACCGCCATCATCCCGCCACCGCCACCAATGCCACTGCCACAACCACAACCACCACCACCACCGCCACCACCACCAACACCATCGCCGCTTTAAGTCAACCAAAAACAAACCACATTTACTACAGTTGACTAAGTTACCAATGCTCAACTAACTTTCAAATATATAGACATTAAAATGCAAGAGCATAACAGAATTCTAAATCAGACAACAGATATAGTCGAATGTGTAGCACACATATTCGACTATCAACATGTAAAACATTTTGAAATTCTTTTCTTCTCAAAATAACACATAGCATTGATTCTCAAAATCTGTACAAAGGTTTTAGCATAGTCGAATCCATTAGTAATGTAGTCGACAGTACTATCACTTTGTCGCACAAGAATAAGTTCATAAAAGTGCTCGTGATTTTCAGCTTTAAAACATGTGCAGTAAAACATATGAAATGATGCATAGTACATAGCACATAAAGCATGTAAACACGTTCCAGATATATATCAATCAATCATCACAGGAACATGTAACACAATACATAAACATGTTCAACAAATATCACAATCAAACAGCATAAGAACATGTAATGCAGCAACAACATTTGCTTGTTATTAAGCAATGTGTTGTCATCATCAAAAACCAGATTGATAGAAATTGTGTTGTCAACAATCTCAACAATCTCCCCCTTTTTTGATGATGCACAACCATGATTAATAACCAACCATGTTTGCACACTTTAATCCACAACAGAGTAGCAAAAGAAATATAACACAGTTATCACAGTTCAAGTACTCTGCATGTAACATAGATAACAGCAAATAATATCAAGCAGATTATGCATGAGATAGAATAAAAATGCATTCTCCCCCTTTCACAAAGCTTTCATGCATTCTCTCCCCCTTTGTGCATTAGCAAAAAAGGTATGCTCTAGATATTTATGTTGATATATCAAACAGAGATGCATTAAAAAGAGTATGCAATATTCAAGATGCAGCGATGCTCTCATTAGCACATTTTAATCACATGAAAATGATAACTCCCCCTGAAATGCAGGCATGTGAACAAAAAAGTGTAAAGAGTGATACTCCCCCTATCATTATGCATGGATATCAAAATCAGATCAGATGCACAATGCAGTATAACACAGAGTACACAAAGCAGTATAGTATAGACTTGTATCAAAGATAAGATAGCAAACAACTTAGTCATACAATGATACAATCAACAATCTCACAATATTATCTCAAACATGATATGCAAAAATCAATTTATATCAGAGATAATGGCAGATAATAAGAATAAGCAATCAATGAAAGAATAACCAAATTCCAGAATTGGAATTTATAACCCTGTTATAGATCAGTCGATTGCTGTATTCCCCCAATCGAATACATTGCTTTCCAAAGCTGTTGAATTCCACTTGAAGTTTCCAAAGCAATGTTCTTCCTACAAAACCTTTCAAAGATATTTTCCAGATCAAGCAATTTAGTTAAGCAAGAAATATAGTCATAAACAACAAAAGTGAATATGTACAGATTCATAACAATTCAAGCATAGTTGACTTCAAATAAATTGCAGTCGAATCAATCAATTAGATCAAGCAATATAAATCAAATTAAAAGCACCGAATTGATTCAAACTACTAATTTCATTTCCTTGAGAAAGATGTTACATTGATATACTCAAGACAAGGAAAACAACAAAGACAACATAAGATGGCAATTTAAGCCATACACAAAATGAAAAGCACGACATGAAGAAACACTTAGGATATCATATGACTCTAGACAGGACAAGAAATACGAAGAACTTTCAAGACGTCCTAGTCTGAGTTAAGATGATCCGGAAGATTCTTCCTTGACTGCATTCTCTACATAGATTCCTGAAACTTCCTTGTGATCTTTGCCATAGTTGTCAAATTTGTCATGAAGAATTCTGATTTGTTGAGCCACATATTTCTCAAACTTTGTTTCAGGAAAGAAATTTGAATCATTCAGTTTCACAGTATCACAATGTTTTGAGGTATTACTGACAAGATTTTCTCCCATGAAATTCCACCTATTTATTGTTTTTACAAATCCCAGTGATATTAAGGAGTCTCCATTGAAGGTGTTTGAGGACCCCCAAAACCTTTTATGTTCATTCTTTATCTTTACGCCTTGCAGAACAAGAATCTTCCTAATCAAACCAGCGTATGGTACATATAGTGATTTCTTCAAAGCAGAGTTCTTCATATGATCTTTTATCACACGCAACCAATTTATAGGTGTATTGTTTCTCACAGCATGAAGTAGGTAGATGTCTTCTTAAGTCATTTGGTCCCTCAAAATTCTTCCAGGTAGAATTATCTTTGCCAGCAAATGGGCCATAATCTTTTCTTCTTTTTGCAGTCCCTCATGTGCAAATATGTTTTCAGTATCATACATTCCGGGAAACCTTAGCCAATCCTTGTAAACTTGTTTCTTGCTCAATAAGACATTTATTTCAGCAGTTGGAATGTGAGACAATGCACCATCTGAAGGAAGATTTGTAACAATATCCCAAATAAAATCATCAATGTAGATATCAACACCTTTCACTTTTGAGTAGATGATATCGTTTTCTTCGCTTAGATTATGATAAAAGACCTTCACAAGATCTGGATACCAGTAGCCCTTCATCTCAACAAAAGTAGACAATCCTTGTCTTTAAAACGAGTAAGGGAATGTGAAACCTTCATTCTTGAACAGAGACAATTCAATCCTCATAGGATCAACAACAATTTTTGGAGTTGCATTGCGGAACTTCCTTCGATTTCTTCATCACTAATCCAGCCCATCAGATCAGAACTTTTAATTGAGACATTATCTTTGCTCTTCCTTTTGTACGCTGATCGACTTGATGAAGCCATAAGGAAATGAATTTTCTTGACGAATCTCTCTAACTCAGAAAGGATTTCTTGATGACTTGTGAGGACACAAATTTGAGATTTGATGTTTGCCTTAAAGAGACGCATATAAAAGGAGCGTGTAATGGACAATTAT
This sequence comes from Vigna reflexopilosa, assembly GCA_027742785.1. Lineage (NCBI taxonomy): Eukaryota > Viridiplantae > Streptophyta > Magnoliopsida > Fabales > Fabaceae > Vigna > Vigna reflexopilosa. The sequence goes on from CM050932.1 coordinate 14,157,896, forward strand.
TATGAAACAAAATTTGATATCATACAATGTACACTGACAGTTTTAAAACCGAATTTTGGTTAAGCTCAATGAGCATGTAGTTGACCATAGTAATTCAAAACAGACTTCTAAAACAAAGTCAGAACCATGCAAAGGACATAGTCGAATGAATTATTAAAGTAGTCGACTACAACACATGAAAACAGAGTTTTACACACAATCAATCAATCAATCAGACAGACAATGTATTCATGTAATCACACAACAACAACCAATCAATACAAGCATAATGCAATAGATTGATACAGATTTACCAGTAGTAGATTCTCAAGACAATGATTTTAATCCAGATTGTTCCATCCTTGAGATCACACTGCATCTGCTTTGTATCACACTGCATCTGCTTTGTCAGTCCTTGTCACTTGTTCCTTTGGTATCTAAACATATAATTTTTTAGGAACAACAACATTTCTGTAATAGCAATTTCTAACAGTATGACCAACACAATTACAATAGAAACATGCATTCTTAGCAGGTTTGCTTAAATCAATAAATCTCTTAGAATTGGTTCTGCTAGATTGAGCTTTGTAACCTATTCCTTGTCTATATATAGCTCTGCCAGATGATATTAGTACAACATCTAAATTGTCTCTTCCTTGAGTAAACTTAGCTAGCGTGCTAGTTAAGTAATCTATATTTTCAATATGAACAGGACAATTTTCACAAATTTTATCTACTGTAACAGTTTCAATCTTAACATTCTTAGCAGATAGCAAAGCTTCATTTAACTCTTTTTCTAACTTTTCATTTTCAGCAATAAGGTTGTTAATCCTATACTCAAAATCTCTTCTCTCAGAGTTCTCTGAATGTCTCTATAAGTTGCTGATATTTCTCTTCTATTGGTAGCTTCTCGAATTCTTCATCACTGTCACTGTTATTTCTTGATGTTCCAGCCATGTGGCAGATGTTGGATTCTTCCTCTTGATCAACATCTTCATCACTTGAGCTTTCAGAATCTGTATTCTCCCAAGCAATGTACAGTACTACAAAAATGGGTTATAACATCACGCAGTCAATGTCTCACCGCCCAATTCGCAACGTTAAAAATGCCCGGTGGCATTACCATAAATAAATTCAATCGCTCCACGTCCTCGATTGAAACTGTTCGCCGAATAATATTTATTAACGACAAACAAAGCTCATATAGACGTAATCTAAAATGTGCTAACGTCAAACAAGGGCCAGAACGACGTAAAACAATGACCTTAGAAACACTTAACATCATTTTAAGAAACAACTCATGTTCAATTTAAAATAAAAAAATAACAAAATAGTGGTTTGCTTCCAGCAGTATCACTTTACCCACATTTGACGTCCACCATGCTAAATATTCGACGTTTTATATTCTAGAGAGTCAATCCATTTTTTATTCTTTATGCTTTTAAACCAGACAGAACGTCGCCCACTTTATGGTTTTGACGTTTATACCAATGTAGAACGTCGAACAATTTGGGGTCTGACGTGATGGTCCTTAGTGTATGAAACCTAGGTGATCACATAACTTCAGTTAAGGAAACAATTGACGTTCAATACAAAATAAATAAATACAAAATTTTGTTTTAAATAATATGACGTCAACAATAACAAAAGATGGACGTTGTATATTACAGGTAGTAGTTATTCTTTTATTCTTCTTTTAAATCAACCAATAAAACGTCAATTTAAACTGGCTTTGACGTCAACAGTAATTATTTTAAGTTATCTATTCATAAAATTTCTCCTATGAACTCCATCTTTTATTTTTTTTTTTGTGTTTTCTGTTATCTCCTTTAGCTAGTAGTTATTCATTTATTTTTCTTTTAAATGAACCCATATAACGTCATTTTATACTGTCTACGATGTTTTATTATTTAGTTCCTTTTTATTATTTTTTTTTATTTCAAAACAACTATATAACGTCAAATTCTTTTATGCATTCGACGTCTACTAAGTTGTGTTTGAGTGTAGTTTTGCATGTGTTTTTGGGTAGCCTGGTACCACCTTCTTCCTTTGCTAGTTTCCTCATAAGAAAAGCTTGCGTCTTTTGCATCTCTAATGGCATTTCAACCCAAAACCGAACCTGGGTCATTGCCTATACGTCATGCAAACCGCCAATGAAAAAGAATACGGTGATATGAGAACTAGGCAAGGACCCAGGTTCGGTTTTGGTTGAAATACCATTAGAGATGCAAAAGACGCAAGCTTTTCTTATGAGGAAACTACTTAAGGGAGAAGGTACTAATACGCTACCAAAAGACACGAGCAAAACTGCACCAAAACACAACAAAACTCATTTTAATCGGTTCAAATGGAAGATAATCCATCAAAGACTAATTTAATCGGAGTAAAAGTAAGTTTAAATGATTCGAAAGAGATAAACCGCACATGGAAATGCAATGCCGCGTAGATATTATATAAGGAGGAAGACGATGAAGTGAGCATGGAGTTGTATGTGTTAAGCATTATATTTATAGAGTCAATATTAATGCTCACAACCACTCTGGTAACAACACAAAATTAATTCTCACAACCACACAAATGCCTTTGACGTCGAAGTCCCCTAATGTTTGACGTTCTATGGGAATTTAAAAAGGAAAAAGAAAAAATGAGCGACCTTTGCCTTCGAATAAGGAATAATACGTCATATGCACAAGGAACTCATTTTTTTTGTTTGATTAAAAGAAAAAAGAATGTAACCAAAAAGACACTTTGGAAGTCTAAAGAAATTGACGTCAACCTCTTGGTTTCTAGCAACAAACTGCATTTTCCCATATATCATTTAAGTAGACTGTCTTTTATTATTGAAGCGCATATCAGGCCCATATCAACCCTTTCCCAACAGTAATTATTTAAGTATAAACATCCATTTATAAAATTTCTTGTAAAAACTCCAAGGTTTCTCTATGTTAACTTTTTTTCTTTGTGTTACTAGTAGCTCCTTCTAGGTCATAAAAAGAAGTCACTTCTTTGTGGTTTGATTCTATCATGATGAAAAGCTTGAAGGAATGTTAGTAACATAAAGAAAAAGGTTGATACATGTTATATCTTCCATTCATAAAATTTCTCCTATGAACTTCATCTGTTAATTTTTTTTCTTCTGTTTTCTGTTATCTCCTTCAAGGACATAAAAAAGCTTGAAGGAGTACAGAAAACAAAAGAAAAAGTTTGATAGATTTTAGATTTCGAATATACAGAGGAGGTCATATATTTTAATATTCGACGTGTTATTGTAGGTTAAAAAGGAAAAAGAAAAAAAGATAAGAAGAAAAAAAAGGAGCGATTTGGCTTCTAGATGAACAATAAAACGTCATGTCCCTAGTTTTTTGAAGTAATATTAATATAGTAGTTATTAATGACACCTCAAGTGGCTTTATCAAATGACGTATTATTTGTGTTTTTTAAAAAAAAGAGCTATGGTATATTGAGCAATAATCGTTATCCCATATTGAGTATAGTGATGCAATGTAACCATGTAACATTAAAATGGACATTTGCAATCATAAAAGTCATTTTATCAGATTTAATCAATTATACAATTCAATCACCATTCACTAATGTTTGCCAGAAGAGAATTTCATTAATATTCAAAAGATGATTACAACCAACAATACAAAATGATGGCTTAAGAAGCCACTGATTACAAAATTAAAATCAAACTACGAATATAAATATTCTTCTGTTGTAGAATTATTGATGATCCCTTCTTGTTGTTTGCATCACCTTTCTTTCCATTTTGAGCGGTGATTTTTCAATCCTTAGAGTCTTTTGTCAATGACTGCCAACTTTCAATTTACCAAAGCCCCAAGAATCTTGTATGCGACATTTTCATTTTACCATGCTTGAAAACCAACCAAATTGAAAAATTTATTGCACCAAGATTTTGAAACTATTCGTCACTTGGGGATATTAGGAGTGCAAATCAGCACCTATGTCTAAAAATCAACGATTTGTAAAATTCTCAAATTTTGGCACCAAGCACCAACATAGCAAAATCTCACCACCAACCATGGCATTCTTTAAAATAAACCAAAGTGATAAATTTCTTGCACCTATATTTTGAAAATAGTCGTCATTTAAGGATTTAAAGAGTGCATTGCAGCCCCTAATTCTACAAAACCTAGACTTTCAAAAATTTCCAAATCTTGGTATCAAGCACCAACATTGCCAAGTCTCACCACCAAACATAGCTTGCCTGAAAACTAACCAAATTGAAAAATTTCTTGCACCTAGATTTTGAGACTAGTCGTCACTTGGGGATATGAAGAATGCATTGTAGCCCCTAAGTTTCAAAAACCAAGTCCTTCAAAAATTCTCAAATCCTTGCACCAAGCACCAACACAACGAAGTCTGACCACCAAACATGGCTTGCTTGAAAAGAATCTAAATTGAATAATTTCTTGCACCCATATTTTGACAATAGTTGTCCTTAATTAAAGAGTGCATTGCAGCCCCTAACTTTAAAAAACAAAGACTTTCAAAAATTTCCAAATCTTGCATCAACCACAAACTTTGCCAAGTCTCACCTCCAAACATGGCTTCCTAGAAAACCAACCAAATTAAAAAATTTCTTGCACCTAGATTTTGATACTAGTCGTCACTTGGGTATATGAAGAGCGCATTGCAGCCCCTAAGTCTTAGAAACAAAGTCTTGCAAATATTCTCAAATATTGGCACCAAGTACCAACATACCTAAGTTTCTTCACCAAACATTGCTTGCTTGAAAAGTAACAAAATTGAATAATATCTTGCACCCATATTTTGACAATAGTTGTAGTTTGGGGATTTAGAGAGCGCATTGCAGCCCCTAAGTCTCAAAAACCACGACTTTCAAATATTTCCAAATCTTGGCACCAAGCACCAACTTAGCCAAGCCTCACCCCTAAACATGGCATTCTTGAAAAAAAAAACAAATTGATAAATTTCGTGCACCTATATTTTGAAACTAGTCATCATTTGGGGTTTAAAGAGTGCATTGCAGTCCTTAAGTCTCAAAAACAGAGACTTTAAAAAATTTCCAAATCTTGGCACCAAGCACCAACTTAGCCAAGTTTCATCACCAAACTTGTCTTGCTTGAAAACAATCAAATTGAAAAATTTCTTGCACCTATATTTTGAAACTAGTTAACACTTAGGGATATAAAGAGTGCAAATCAACCCCTAAGTTAAAAAAACAAAAGATTTAAAAAATTCTCAAATCTCTGCACCAAGCACCAAGTTAGCCAAATATCACCACAAAACATGGCAATCTTGAAAACAAACCAAATTGAAAAATTTCTTGCTTCTATATTTTGACAGTAGTCGTCATTTGGGGATTTAAAGACTGCATTGCAGCCCCTAACTCTAAAAAACAAAGACTTTCAAAAATTTTGAAACCTTGGATTCAAGCACCAACTTTTCCAAGTCTCAGCACCAAACTTGGATTGCTTGAAAACCAACCAAATTGAAAAATTTTATGCACCTATATTTTGACACCAGTCGTCATTTCAGGATTTAAAGTGTGCGTTGCAGTCCCTAAATCTCAAAAACCAAGACTTTCAAAAATATCCAAATCTTGGCACCAAGCACTAACAATCCTAGCCAAGTCTCAAAACCAAACTTGGTTTGCTTGAAAACCAACCAAATTGAAAATTTTCTTGCACCTGTATTTTGGTACCAATCATCATTTGAGGATATAAAGAGTGCATTGCAGTCCCTAGGTCTCAAAAACCAAGACTTTCAAAAATTTCCAAATCTTGGCACCAAGCACCAACTTAGCCAAGTCTCATCGCCAAACTTGGCTTGCTTGAAAACCAACCAAATTGAAAATTTCTTCCTCCTATATTTTAACATCAGTCGTCGTTTAGGGATTGAAAGAGTGCATTGCAGTCCCAAAATCTCAAAAATAAAGACTTTCAAAAATTTACAAATTTTCGCACTAAGCACAAACCTAGCCAAGTCTCACAACCAAACTTGGTTTGCTTGACAACCAACCAAATTGAAAATTTTCTTGCACCTAGATTTTGATACCAGACATCACTTGGAAATTTAAAGAGTGCATTGCAGTCCCTAAGTCTTTAAAACCAAGACTTTTTAAAAATTTCCAAAACTTGGCACCAAGCACCAACTTAGCCAAGTCTCACCACCAAACAAGGCTTGCTTGAAAATCAACCAAATTGAAAAAATTCTTGCACCTAGATTTTGAAACTAGTCGACACTTGGGGATATTAAGAGTTCATATCAGCCAATAAGTCTAAAAAACTAAGGATTTGAAAAATTCTCAAATCTTGGCACCAAGCACCAACATAGCAGACTTTGACCATCAAACATGGCTTGCTTGAAAAGCAACCAAATTGAATAATTTCTTGCACCCATATTTTGACAATAGTTGTCCTTAGGGGATTTAAAGAGTGCATTGCAGCCCCTAAGTCTCAAAAACCAAGAGTTTCAAATATTTCTATATCTTGGCACCAAGCACTAACTTAGCCAAGTCTTACCACTAAACATGGCATTCTGTAAAAAAACCAAATTTAAAAATTTCGTGCCCCTATATGTTGACAGCTATATGATTGCATTGCAGCCCCTAATTCTCAAAAAACCAAATCTTTCAAAAATTTCCAAATCTTGGCATCAAGCACAACTCTGCCAAGTCTCATCATCAAAGTTGGCATGCTTGAAAACCAACCAAATTGAAAAATTTCTTCCATTATATTTTGACACCAGTCGTGATTTAGGGATTTAAAAAGTGCATTGTAGTCTCACAACCAAACTTGGTTTCTTTTAAAGCAACCAAATTGAAAATTTTCTTGGACCTAGATTTTGACACGAGTCATAATTTGGGGATTTAAAGAGTGCATTGCAGTCCCTAGGTCTCAAAAACAAAGACTTTAGAATATTTTCAAATCTTGGCACCAAGCACCAACTTAGCCAAGTCTCACCACCAAAGAGGGCATTCTTGAAAAAAACCAAATTTAAAAATTTCATGCACCTATATTTTGACAATAGTTGTCATTTGGGGATTTAATGAGCGCATTGCAGCCCCTAAGTCTTAAAAACCAAGTCTTTCAAAAATTTCCAAACCTTGGCATCAAGCACCAACTTTGCTAAGTCTCAACACCAAACTCGGCTTGCTTGAAAACCAACCAAATTGAAAAATTCCTAACACCAATATTTTGACACCAGTCATCATTTGGGATTTAAAGAGTGCATTACAGTCCCTAACTCTAAAACACCAAGACTTTCCAAAATTTCCAAATCTTCAGACCAAGCACCAACTTAGTCAAGTCTCATCACCAAACTTGACTTGCTTGAAAACCAACAAAATTTAAAAATTTCTTGCACCTAGATTTGGAAACTAGTCGACACATGGGGATATAAAGAGTGCAAATCAGCCCCTAAGTCTAAAAAATCAAGGATTTGAAAAATTCTCAAATGTTGGCACCAAACACCAACTTAGCCAAACCTCACCACTAAACATGGCATTCTGTAAAAAAACCAAATTGAAAAATTTCGTGCACCTATATTTTATCACTAGTCGTCATTTGGGGATTTAATGAGTGCATTGCAGCCCCTAAGTCTCAAAAACCAAGTCATTCAAAAATTTCCAAATCTTGGTATCGAGCACAACTCTGCCAAGTCTCAGTCAGCATCAAATTTGGCTTGCTTGAAAACCAACCAAAGTGAAAAATTTCTAGCACCTACATTTTGATACCAGTCGTCATTTCGAGATTTAAATAGTGCATTGCAGTCCCTAAATCTCAAAAACCAAGGCTTTCAAAAATTTCAAATCTTGGCACCAGGCACTAACCTAGCCAAGTTTCAAAACCAAACTTGGTTCGCTTGAAAACCAACTAAATTGAAAATTTTTTTGCACTTAGATTTTGACACCAGTCATCATTTGGGGATTTAAAGAGTGCATTGCAGTCCCTAAGTCTAAAAACCAAGACTTTCTAATATTTCCAAATCTTGGCACCAAGCACTAACCTAGCCAAGTATCAAAACCAAACTTGGTTTGCTTGAAAACCAACCAAATTGAAAATTTTCTTGCACCTATATTATGATACGAACCATCATTTGGGGATTTAAAGAGTGCATTACAGTACCTAACTCTAAAAAACAAAGACTTTCAAATATTTCCAAATCTTGGCACCAAGCACCAACTTAACCAAGTCTCACCATCAATCATGGCATTCTTTAAAAAGATCAAATTGAAAAATTTCGGGCACCTATATTTTAAAACTAGTCGTCATTTGGGGATTTAATGAGTGCATCGCAGCCGCTAAGTCTAAAAAACCAAGTCTTTCAAAAATTTCCAAACCTTGGCATCTAGCACCAACTTTGCCAAGTATCAGCACCAAACTTAGCTTACTTGAAAACCAACAAAATTGAAAAATTTCTAGCACCTATATTTTGTTACCAGTCGTCAATCCGGGATTTAAAGAGTGCATTGCAGTCCCTAAATCTCAAAAACCAAGACTTTCAAAAATTTCCAAATCTTAGCACCAAGAACTAACCAAGCCAAGTCTCAAAACCAAACTTGGTTTGCTTGAAAACCAACCAAATTGAAAATTTTCTTGCACCTAGATTTCTAAACTAGTCGACACTTGGGGATATAAAGAATGCAAATCAGCCCCTAAGTCTAAAAAACCAAGGATTTGAAAAATTCTCAAATCTCACCACCAAACATGGAATTCTTAAAAATAAACAAATTGAAAAATTTTGTGCACCTATATTTTGATATTAGTCGTCATTTGTGGAGTTAAAGAGTGCATTGCAGCCCCTAAGTATTAAAAACCAATTCTTTTAAAAATTTCCAAATCTTGGCATCAAGCACCAACTTAGCCAAGTCTCACCAGCCAACATAGCATTCTTGAAAAAATCCTAATTTAAAAATTTCATGCACCTATATTTTGACAGTATTTGTCATTTAGGGATTTAAAGAGTGCATTGCAGCCCCTAAGTCTAAAACCCAAGTCTTTCAAAAATTTTCAAACCTTGGCATCAAGCACCAACTTTGCCAAGTCTCAGCACCAAACTTGACTTGCTTGAAAACCAACAAAATTAAAAAATTTCTAACACCTATATTTTGATACTAGTCGTCATTTCGGGATTTAAAGTGTGCATTGCAGTCCCTAAATTTAAAAAAACAAGACTTTTAAAAATTTCCAAATCTTGGCCCCAAGCACTAACCTAGTCAAGTCTTAAAACCAAACTTGGTTTGCTTGAAAACCAACAAAATTGAAAAATTTCTAGCACCTATATTTTGATACCAGTTGTCTTTTCGGGACTTAAAGAGTGCATTGCAGTCCCTAGAACTCAAAAACCAAGACTTTAGAATATTTCCAAATCTTGGCATCAAGCACCAACTTAGCCAAGTCTCACCACCAAATATTGCATTCTAGAAAAAAACAAATTTAAAAAATTCATGCACCTATACTTTGACACTAGTCGTCATTTGGGGATGTAAAGAGCGCATTGCAACCCCTAAGTCTAAAAAACCAAGTCTTTCAAAAATTTCCAAACCTTGGCATCAAGCACCAACTTTGCCAAGTCTCAACAACAAACTCGGCTTGCTTAAAAACCAACCAAATTGAAAAATTCTAACACCAATATTTTGATACCAGTGGTCATTTCGGGATTTAAAGAGTGCATTGCAGTCCCTAAGTCTCAAAAACCAAGACATTAAAAAATTTCCAAATCTTGGCACCAAGCACAAACTAAGCCAAGTCTCTTCACAAAACTTGGCTTGCTTGAAGACTAACCAAATTGAAAAATTTCTTGCACCTAGATTTCTAAACTAGTCGATACTTGGTGAAATAAAGAGTGCAAATCATCCCCTAAGTCTAAAAAACCAAGGATTTGAAAAATCTAAAATCTTGGCACCAAGCACCAACTTAGCCAAATCTCACCACCAAGCATGACATTCTTAAAAACAAACAAATTGAAAAATTTGGTGCACCTATATTTTCACACTAGTCGTCATTTGTGGATTTACAGAATGCATTCCAACCCCTAAGTATTAAAAACCAAGTCTTTTAAAAATTTCCAAATCTTGGCATTAAGCATCAACTTTTCCAAGTCTCAGCACCAAACTTGGAATCCTTGAAAAACAACCAAATTGAAAAATTTCTTGCACCTACATTTTGACACACCAGTCGTCATTTCGGGATTTAAAGTGTGTACTCCAATCCCTCAATCTCAAAAACCAAGACTTTTAAAAATTTCCAAATCTTGGCACCAAGCACTAACCTAGCCAAGTCTCAAAACCAAACTTGGTTTGCTTGAAAACCAACAAAATTGAAAATTCTCTTGCACCTAGATTTTGATATCAGCCTTCATTTGTGGATTTAAAGATTGCATTGCAGTACCTAAGTCTCAAAAATCAATACTTTAAAATATTTCCAAATCTTGGCACCAAGCACCAACTTAACTAGGTCTCATCACCAAACTTGGCTTGCTTGAAAACCAACCAAATTTAAAAATTTCTTGCACCTAGATTTTGAAACTAGTCGAAAATTGGGGATATAAAGAGTGCAAATCAGCCCCTAAGTCTAAAAAACCAAGGATTTGAAAAATTCTCAAATCTTGGCACCAAGCACCAACTTATCTAAATCTCACAACCAAACATGGCATTCTTAAAAAAAAAACCGAATTGAAAAATTTCGTGCACCTATATTTTGCAAATAGTCGTCATTTAGGGATTTAAAGAGTGCATTGCAATCCCTAATCTCAAAAACCAAGACTTTAAAAAATTTCCAAATCATGTCATCAAACACCAACATTGCCAAGTCTCACCACCAAATTTGGCTTCCTTGAAAATAAACCAAATTGCAAAATTTCTTGCACCTATATTTTGACAATAGTCGTCATTTGGGGATTTAAAGAGTGCATTGCAGCCCCTAACTCTCAAAAACCAAGACTTTCAAAAATATCCAAATCTTGGTATGAAGCACCAACTTTGCCAATTCTCGGCACCAAACATGGCTTGCTTGAAAACCAAGAAAATTGAAAATTTTCTAGCACCTATATTTCGATACCAGTCGTCATTTCGTGATTTAAAGATTGCATTGCAGTCCCTAAATATGAAAAACCAAGACTTTCAAAAATTTCCAAATCTTGGCACCATGGACTAACCTAGCCAAGTCTCTAAACCAAAGTTGGTTTGCTTGAAAACCAACAAAATTGAAAATTTTCTTGCACCTAGATTTTGACAATAGTCATCAATTTGGAATTCATTTGTTTCTTGCAGGGGTGGCTTGTTTTGGTTTTGGCGCATTTCATGTAACAGGATTGTGTGGTCCCGGAATATGGGTGTCTCATCCTTATGCAATAATTGGAAGGATACAATCCTTAAATCCCGCGTGGGGTGTGGAAGGTTTTGATCCTTTTGTTCCGGTGGGGATAGCTTCTCATCATATTGTGGCAGTAACTTTGGGCATATTAGCGGGTTTTTTCCTTCTTAGTGTATGTCCACCCCAACGTCTATATAAAGGATTACGTATGGGAAATATTGAAACTCTCCCTTCTAGCAGTATTGCTACTGTCTTTTTTGCAGCTTTTGTCTTTGCTGGAACTATGTGGTATGGTTCAGCAACAACCCCCATTGAATTATTTCGTCCTACTCGATATCAATGGGATCAGGGATACTTCCAGCAAGAAATATATCGAAGAGTTGGTGCTGGACTAGCCGAAAATCAAATTTTATCAGAAGCTTGGTCTAAAATTCCAGAATAATTAGAGCGGGTTCCATGGAAAATGGAGATAATCCAGCAAAAGGGGGGTTATTTAGAGCGGGTTCCATGGACAATGGAGATGGAATAGCCGTCGGTTGGTTAACACATCCCATTTTTCGAGATAAAGAAGGACATGAGCTTTTTGTATGTCGTATGCCTACTTTTTTTGAAACATTTCCAGTTGTTTTAGTAGATGGGGACGAAATTGTTATAGCCGATGTTCCTTTTAAAAGAGCATAATCGAAATATAGTGTCGAACAAGTAGGTGTAACTGTTGAGTTCTATGGTGGTGAGCATAATGGAGTAAGTTATAGTGATCCCGCTACTGTGAAATTAGGTGAAATTTTTGAATTAGATCGTGCTACTTTGAAATTAGATGGTGTTTTTCGTAGCAGTCCAAGGGATTGGTTTACTTTTGGGCATGCTTAATTTGCTCTGCTATTCTTTTTTGGGCACATTTGGCATGGTGCTAGAACTTTGTTCAGAGATGTTTTTGCTGGTATCGACCTAGATTTAAATGCTCAAGTAGAATTTGGAGCATTCCAAAAACTTTGAGATCCAACTACAAGAAGACCGTTAGTATAACATTCTTTTGTTCTTTTCTACTTTTTTAAAAACTTCCAAATCTTTGCACCAAGCACCAACTTAGCCAAGTCCCACCATCAAACTTGGCTTGCTTGAAAACCCACCAAATTGAAAAATTTTCTTGCACCTAGATTATGAAAGTAGTCAACACTTGGAGATATTTAAGAGTGCAAATCAGCCCCTAAGTCTAAAAAACCAAGGATTTGAAAAATTCTCAAATCTTGGCACCAAGCACCAACAAAGGTAAATCTCACCACCAAACATGGCATTCTTGGAAACAAACCAAATTGAAAAATTTCTTGCACCTATATTTTTACAATAGTCGTCATTTGAGGATTTAAAGAGTGAATTGCAGTCCCTAACTCCCAAAAAAAAAGAATTTCAAAAATTTCCAAATCTTGGCATTAAGCACCAACTTTGCCAAGTCTTACCACCAAACTTGGCTTGCTTGAAAACCAGCCAAATTGAAAATTTTCATGCACTTAGATTTTGATACTAGTTGTCACTTGGGGATATGAAGAATGCACTGCAACCCCTATGTCTCAAAAACCAAGTCTTTCGAAAATCTCAAATCTTCGCACCAAGGAAAAACATAACTAAGTCTGACCAACCAACATGGCTTGCTTGAAAAGCAACCAAATTGAATAATTTCTTGCACCTATATTTTGACAATAGTTGTCCTTAGGGAGTTTAAAGAGTGCATTGCAGCCCCTAAGTCTCAAAATCGAAGACTGTCAAATATTTCCAAACCTTGGCACCAAGCACCAACTTAGCCAAGTCTCACCACCAAATATGGCTTGCTTAAAAACCAACCAAATTGAAAAATTTCTTGCACCTAGATTTTGGAAGTAGTCGACACTTGGGGATAAAAAGAGTGCATTGCAGCCCCTAAGTCTCAGAAACCATGTCCTTCAAAAATTCTCAAATCTTTACACCAAACACCAACAAAGCTAAGTCAAACCACCAAATATGGCTTGCTTGAAAAATAACCAAATTGAATAATTTCATGGACCCATATTTTGACAATAGTTGTCCTTATGGGATTTAAAGAGTACATTGCAGCCCCTAAGTCTCACAAACAAGGACTTTCAAATATTTCCAAATCTTGGCACCGAGCACCAACAAACCAAAGTGAAAAATTTCTTGCACCTATATTTTGAGAATAGTCGTCATTTGGGGATTTAAAGAGTACATTGCAGCCCCTAGCTCTAAAAAACCGAGACTTTAAAAAATTTCCCAATCTTGGCATCAAGCACCAACTTTGCCAAGTCTCACCACCAAACTTGGCTTCCTTGAAAACCAACCAAATTGAAAAATTTTTTGAACCTAGATTTTGAAACTAGTCGACACTTGGGGATATAAAGAGTGCAAATAAGCCCCTAATTCTAATAAACCAAGGATTTGAAAAATTCTCAAATCTTGGCACCAAGCACCAACTTAGCAAAGTCTCACCACCAAACATGGCATTCTTGAAAAAAACAAAATTTAAAAATTTCATGCACCTATATTTTGACGCTAGTAGTCATTTGGGGATTTAAAGAGTGCATTGCAGCACCGAAGTCTAAAAAATGAAGTCTTTAAAAAATTTCCAAACCTTGGCATCAAGCACTAACTTTTCCAAGTCTCAGCACCAAACTTGGCTTGCTTGAAAACCAATCAAAATGAAAAATTTCTAGCACGTAGATTTTGATACCAGTCATCATTTGGGGATTTAAAGAGTGCATTGCAGTCCTTAAGTCTCAAAAATCGAGACTTTAAAAAATTTCCAAATCTTGGCATCCAGCACCAACTTAGCAAAGTCTCATCACCAAACTTGGCTTGCTTGAAAACCAACCAAATTGAAAAATTTCTTGCACCTAGATTTTTAAACTTGTCGACAGTTGGGGATATAAAGAGTGCAAATCAGCCCCTTAGTCTAAAAAACCAAGGATTTGAAAAATTCCCAAATCTTGGCACCAAGCACCAAGCACCAACTTAGCCACATCTCACAACAAAATATGGCATTCTAGAAAACAAACCAAATTGAAAACTTTCGTGTAGCTATATTTTGACACTAGTCGTCATATGGGGATTTAAAGAGTGCATTGAAGCCCCTTAGTCTAAAAACCAAAATCTTTCAAAAATTTCCAATTCTTGGCATCAAGCACCAACTTTGACAAGTCTCAGCACCAAACTTGGCTTGCTTGAAAACAAACCAAATTGAATATTTTCTTGTCCCTAGATTTTGGCATGAGTCATCGTTTGGGGATTTGAAGAGTGCATTGCAGCCCCAAAGTCTCAAAATCAGAGTTTTTATTTAAAAAATTCTCAAATCTTGGCACCAAGTACAAACAAAGCAAACTCTGATCACCAAACATGGCTTGCTTGAAAAGCAACAAAATTGAAAAATTTCTTGCACCTTGATTTTGTTACTAGTCGTCACTTGGGGATATGAAGAGTGCACTAAAGCCCCTAATCTCAGAAACCAAGTCTTTCAAAATTCTCAAATCTTGGCACCAAGCACCAAACATGGCTTGCTTGAAAATCTAGCAAATTAAATAATTTCTTGCACTTATATTTTGACAATAGTTCTCCTTAGGGGTTTTAAAGAGTGCATTGCATCCCCTAAGTCTCAAAAACGGAGACTTTCAAATATTTCCAAATCATGGCACCAAGCACCAACCTAGCCAAGTCTCACCACCAAACTTGGCTTGCTTGAATACCAACCAAATTGAAGAATTTCTTGGACCTAGATTTTGAAACTAGTCGACAGTTGGTGATATAAAGAGTGCAAATCAGCACCAAAGTCTAAAAAACCAAGGATTTAAAAAATTCTCAAATCTTGGCACCAAGCACCAACTTATCCAAATCTCACCACCAAACATGGCATTATTAACAAAAACAAAATTGAAAAATTTCGTGCACTTATATTTTGACACTAGTCGTCATTTGGGGATTTAAAGAGTGCATTGCAGCCCCTAAGTATAAACCACCATGTCTTTCTAAAATTTCCAAACCTTGGCATCAAGCACCAACTTTGCCAAGTCTCAGCACCAAACTTGGATCGCTTCAAAACAAACCAAGTTGAAAAATTTCTTGCACCTATATTTTGACATCAGTCGTCATTTCGGGATTTAAAGTGTGCATTGCAGTCCCTAAATCTCAAAAACCAAGACTTTAAAAAATTTCCAAATCTTGTCATCAAACACAAACATTGGCAAGTCTCACCACCAAATTTGGCTTCCTTGAAAACAAACAAAATTGCAAAATTTCTTGCACCTATATTTTGACAATAGTCGTCATTTGGGGATTTAAAGAGTGCATTGTAGCCCCTAACTGTCAAAAACCCAGACTTTCAAAAATTTCCAAATCTTGGTATGAAGCACCAGCTTTGCCAATTCTCGACACCAAACATGGCTTGCTTGAAAACCAACCAAATTGAAAATTTTCTAGCACCTATATTTCGATACCAGTCGTCATTTCGTGATTTAAAAAGTGCATTGCAGTCCCTAAATATGAAAAACCAAGACTTTCAAAAATTTCCAAATCTTAGAACCATGGACTAACCTAGCCAAGTCTCGAAACCAAAGTTGGTTTGCTTGAAAACCAACAAAATTGAAAATTTTCTTGCACCTAGATTTTGACAATAGTCATCAATTTGGAATTCATTTGTTTCTTGCAGGGGTGGCTTGTTTTGGTTTTGGCGCATTTCATGTAACAGGATTGTGTGGTCCCGGAATATGGGTGTCTAATCCTTATGCAATAATTGGAAGGATACAATCCTTAAATCCCGCGTGGGGTGTGGAAGGTTTTGATCCTTTTGTTCCGGTGGGGATAACTTCTCATCATATTGTGGCAGTAACTTTGGGCATATTAGCGGGTTTTTTCCTTCTTAGTGTATGTCCACCCCAACGTCTATATAAAGGATTACGTATGGGAAATATTGAAACTGTCCTTTCTAGCAGTATTGCTGCTATCTTTTTTGCAGCTTTTGTCTTTGCTGGAACTATGTGGTATGGTTCAGCAACAACCCCCATTGAATTATTTCATCCTACTCGATATCAATGGGATCAGGGATACTTCCAGCAAGAAATATATCGAAGAGTTGGTGTTGGACTAGCCGAAAATCAAATTTTATCAGAAGCTTGGTCTAAAATTCTAGAAAAATTAGAGTGAGTGCCATGGACAATGGAGATAATCCAGCAAAAGGGGGGTTATTTAAAGCGGGTTCCATGGATAATGGAGATGGAATAGCCGTCGGTTGGTTAGGACATCCCATTTTTCGAGATAAAGAAGGACATGAGCTTTTTGTACGTCGTATGCCTACTTTTTTTGAAACATTTCCAGTTGTTTTAGTAGATGGGAACGAAATTGTTATAGCCGATGTTCCTTTTAAAAGAGTACAATCGAAATATAGTGTCGAACAAGTAGGTGTAACTGTTGAGTTCTATGGTGGTGAGCTTAATGGAGTAAGTTATAGTGATCCCGCTACTGTGAAATTGGGTGAAATTTTTGAATTAGATAGTGCTACTTTGAAATTAGATGGTGTTTTTCGTAGCAGTCCAAGGGGTTGGTTTACTTTTAGGCATGCTTCATTTGCTCTGCTATTCTTTTTTGGTCACATTTGGCATGGTGCTAGAACTTTGTTCAGAGATGTTTTTGCTGGTATCGACCTAGATTTAAATGCTCAAGTAGCATTTGGAGCATTCCAAAAACTTTGAGATCCAACTACAAGAAGACTCGCAGTATAACATTCTTTTGTTCTTTTCTACTTTTTTAAAAATTTCCAAATCTTGGCACCAAGCACCAACTTAGCGAAGTCTCACCATCAAATTTGGTTTGCTTGAAAATCCACCAAATTGAAAAATTTTCTTGCACCTAGATTTTGAAAGTAGTCAACACTTGGGGATATTTAAGAGTGCAAATCAGCCCCTAAGTCTACAAAACCAAGGATTTGAAAAATTCTCAAATCTTGGCACCAAGCACCAACAAAGGTAAATCTCACCACCAAACATGGCATTCTTGAAAACAAACCAAATTGAAAAATTTCTTGCACCTATATTTTGACAATAGTCGTCATTTGAGAATTTCAAGACTGCATTGAAGTCCCTAACTCTAAAAAAAAAAAGAATTTCAAAAATTTCCAAATCTTGGCATCAAACACCAACTTTGCCAAGTCTCACCACCAAACTTGGCTTGCTTGAAAACCAGCCAAATTGAAAAATTTCATGCACATAGATTTTGATACTAGTTGTCACTTGGGGATATGAAGAATGCACTGCAACCCCTATGTCTCAAAAACCAAGTCTTTCGAAAATTCTCAAATCTTCGCACCAAGCAAAAACATAACTAAGTCTGACCAACCAACATGGCTTGCCTGAAAAGCAACCAGATTGAATAATTTCTTGGACCTATATTTTGACAATAGTTGTCCTTAAGGGATTTAAAGAGTGCATTGCAGCCCCTAAGTCTCAAAATCGAAGACTTTCAAATATTTCCAAACCTTGGCACCAGGCATCAACTTATCCAAGTCTCACCACCAAACATGGCTTGCTTGAAAACCAACCAAATTGAAAAATTTCTTGCACCTAGATTTTGGAAGTAGTCGACACTTGGGGATAAGAAGAATGCATTGTAGCCACTAAGTCTCAGAAACCATGTCCTTCAAACATTCTCAAATCTTTACACCAAACACCAACAAAGCCAAGTATGACCACCAAATATGGCTTGCGTGAAAAACAACCAAATTGAATAATTTCATGCACCCAAATTTTGACAATAGTTGTCCTTATGGGATTTAAAGAGTACATTGCAGCCCCTAAGTCTCAAAAACCAAGACTTTCAAATATTTCCAAATCTTGGCACCAAGCACCAACAAACCAAAGTGTAAAATTTCTTGCACCTATATTTTGAGAATAGTCGTCATTTGGGGATTTAAAGAGTACATTGCAGCCCCTAGCTCTCAAAAACCGAGACATTAAAAAATTTCCCAATCTTGGCATCAAGCACCAACTTTGCCAAGTCTCACCACCAAACTTGGCTTCCTTGAAAACCAACCAAATTGAAAAATTTTTTGAACCTAGATTTTGAAACTAGTCGACACTTGGGGATATAAAGAGTGCAAATAAGCCCCTAATTCTAATAAACCAAGGATTTGAAAAATTCTCAAATCTTGGCACCAAGCACCAACTTAGCAAAGTCTCACCACCAAAAATGGCATTCTTGAAAAAAACAAATTTAAAAATTTCATGACCCTATATTTTGACGCTAGTTGTCATTTGGGGATTTAAAGAGTGCATTGCAGCCCTTAAGTCTCACAAACAAAGTCTTTCAAAAATTTCCAAACCTTGGCATCAAGCACTAACTTTTCCAAGTCTCAGAACCAAACTTTGATACCAGTCATCATTTGGGGATTTAAAGAGTGCATTGCAGTCCCTAAGTCTCAAAAACCAAGATTTTAAAAAATTTCCAAATCTTGGCACCAAGCACAAACTTAGCCAAGTCTCATCACCAAACTTGGCTTGCTTGAAAACCAACGAAATTGAAAAATTTCTTGCACCTAGATTTTGAAACTAGCGAAACTTGGGGATATAAGGAGTGCAAATCAGTCCCAAACTCTAAAAAACCAAGGATTTGAAAAATTCTAAAATCTTGGCACCAAGCACCAACTTAACCAAATCTTACCACCAAACATGGCATTGTTGAAAACAAACCAAATTGCAAAATTTCTTGCACCTATATTTTTTCAATAGTCGTCATTTGGGGATTTAAAGAGTGCATTGCAGCCCCTAACTCTCAAAAACTAAGACTTTCAAAAAGTTCCAACTCTTGGTATCAAGCACCAACTTTGCCAAGTCTCGGCACCAAACTTGGCTTCCTTGAAAACCAACCAAATTAAAAAATTTCTAGCACCTATATTTCGATACCAGTCGTCCTTTCCTGATTTAAAGAATGCATTGCAGTCCCTAAATCTCAAAAACCAAGACTTTCAAAAATTTCTAAATCTTGGCCCCAAGCACTAACCTAGGCAAGTCTCAAAACCAAAGTTGGTTTGCTTGAAAACCAACAACATTGAAAATTTTCTTGCACCTAGATTTTGACAACAGTCATGAATTTGGAATTCATTTATTTCTTGCAGGGGTGGCTTGTTTTGGTTTTGGCGCATTTCATGTAACAGGATTGTGTGGTCCCGGAATATGGGTGTCTGATCCTTATGGAATAATTGGAAGGATACAATCCGTAAATCCTGCGTGGGGTGTGGAAGGTTTTGATCCTTTTGTTTTGGTGGGGATAGCTTCTTATCATATTGCGGCAGTAAAGTTGGGCATATTAGCGGGTCTTTTCCATCTTAGTGTGCGTCCACCCCAACGACTATGTAAAGGATTACGTATGGGAAATATTGAAACTGTCCTTTCTAGCAGTATTGTTGTTGTCCTTTTTGCAGCTTTTGTCGTTGCTGGAACTATGTGGTATGGTTCAGCAACAGCCCCCATTGAATTATTTCGTCCTACTCGATATCAATGGGATCAGGGATACTTCCTGCAGGAAATATATCGAAGAGTTGGTGCTGGACTAGCCGAAAATCAAATTTTATCAGAAGCTTGGTCTAAAATTCCAGAAAAATTAGAGCGGGTTCCATGGATAATGGAGATAATCCAGCAAAAGGGCTTATTTAGAGCGGGTTCCATGGACAGTGGAGATGGAATAGCCATCGGTTGGTTAGGACATCCCATTTTTCGAGATAAAGAAGGACATGAGCTTTTTGTACGTCGTATGCCTACTGTTTTTGAAACATTTCCAGTTGTTTGAGTAGATAGGGACGAAATTGTTAGAACCGATGTTCCTTTTCGAAGAGCAGAATTGAAATATAGTGTCGAACAAGTAGGTGTAACTGTTGAGTTCTATGGTGGTGAGCTTAATGGAGTAAGTTATAGTGATCCCGCTACTATGAAAAAATATGCTAGACGCGCTCAATTGGGTGAAATTTTTGAATTAGATCGTGCTACTTTGAAATCAGATGGTGTTGTTCGTAGCATTCCAAGGGGTTGGTTTACTTTTGGGCATGCTTCATTTGCTCTGCTATTCTTTTTCGGGCACATTTGGCATGGTGCTGGAACTTTGTTCAGAGATGTTTTTGCTGGTATCGATCCAGATTTAGATGCTAAGTAGAATTTGAAGCATTCCAAAAACTTCGAGATCCAACTACAAGAAGACCGGTAGTATAACATTCTTTTGTTCTTATCTTCTTTTTTTAAAAATTTCCAAATCTTGGCACCAAGCACCAACTTAGCCAAGTCTCACCATCAAACTTGGCTTTCTTGAAAACCCCCCAAATTGAAAAATTTTCTTGCACCTAGATTTTGAAAGTAGTCGACACTTGGGGATATTTAAGAGTGCAAATCAGCCCCTAAGTCTAAAAAACCAAGGATTTGAAACATTCTCAAATCTTGGCAGCAAGCACCAACAAAGGTAAATCTCACCACCAAACATGGCATTCTTGAAAACAAACCAAATTGAAAAATTTTGTGCACCTATATTTTGACACTAGGTGTCATTTGGGGATTTAAAGAGTGCATTGCAACCCCTTAGTCTAAAAATCCAAGTCTTTCAAAAATTTCCAAACCTTGGCATCAAGCACCATCTTTGCCAAGTCTCAGCACCAAACTTGACTTGCTTGAAAACCAACCAAATTGAAAAATTTCTGGCACCTATATTTTGACACCAATTGTCATTTTCGGATTTAAATTGTGCATTGCAGTCCCTAAATCTAGAAAACCAAGACTTTCAAAATTTTCCAATTTTGGCACCAAGCAATAACCTAGCCAAGTCTCAAAACCAAACTTGGTTTGCTTGAAAACCAACAAAATTGAAAATTTTCTTGCACCTAGATTTTGGTACTAGTCGTCACTTGGGGATATGAAGAGTGCATTGCAGCCCCTAAGTCTCAAAAACAAAGTCTTTCAAAAATTATCAAATCATGGCACCAAACACCAACATAGCCAAGTCTGACCACAAAACATGGCTTGCTTGAAAAGCAACCAAATTGAATATTTCTCGCACCCATATTTTTACAATAGTTGTCCTTAGGGTATTTAAAGACTACATTAAAGCCCCTAAGTCTTAAAAACCAAGACTTTCAAATATTTTCAAATCTTGGCACCAAGCACAAACTTAGCCAAGTCTCACCACTAAACATGGCAATCCTGAAAAAAACCAAATTGAAAAATTTCGTGCACCTATACTTTGACACTATTCGTCATTTTGGGATTTCAAGAGTGCATTGAAGCCCCAACTCTCAAAAACCAAGACTTTCAAAAATTTCCATATCTTGGCATCGTGCACCCACTTTACCAAGTCTAACCACCAAACTTCGATTGCTTGAAAACAAACCAAATTGAAAAATTTCTTGTACCTAGATTTTGAAATAAGTGTTCACTTGGGGATATGAAGAGTGCATTGCACCCCTTAAGTCTGTAACACCAAGCCTTTCAAAAATTCTCAAATGTTGGCAGCAAGCACCAACATAGTAATGTCTGATCACCAAACATGGGTTCCTTGAAAAGTAACCAAATTGAATAATTTCTTGCACCCATATTTTGACAATAGTTTTCCTTAGGGGATTTGAAGAGTGCATTGCAGCCCCAAAGTCTCAAAACCATGTCTTTTAAATATTCTCAAATCTTTGCACCAAGCACCAACATAGCAAAGTCTGATCACCAAACATGCCTTCCTTGAAAAGCAACCAAATTGAATAATTTCGAGCACCCATATTTTGACAATAGTTGTCCTTAGGGGATTTAAAGAGTGCATTGCAGTCCCTAAATCTCAAAAACAAAGACTTTCAAAAATTTCCAAATCTTGGCAACATGCAGTAGCCTAGCCAAGTCTCACAACCAAACTTCGCTTGCTTGAAAACAAACTAAATTGAAAAATTTCTAGAACCTATATTTTGACAATAGTCGTCATTTGGGGACTTAAAGAGTGCATTGCATCCCCTAACTCTCAAAAACCAATGCTTTATAAAATTTCCAAATCTTGGCGTCAAGAACCAACTTTGCCAAATCCCGGCATCAAACTTGTCTTGCCTGAAAACCAACCAAATTGAAAACCTATATTTTAACATCAGTCGTCATTTGGGGATTTAAAGAGTGCATTCCAGTCCCTAAATCTCAAAAATCAAGACTTTCAAAAATTTCCAAATCTTGGCAACTAGCACTAACCTAGCCAAGTCTCACAACCAAACTCGATTTGCTTGAAAATCAACCAAATTGAAAATTTTCTTGCACCTAGATTTTTACACCAATCATCATTTGCAGATTTAAAGAGTGCATTGCAACCCCAAAGTCTCAAAAACCAAGTCTTTAAAAAAATTCTCAAATCTTGGCAATAAGCACCAACATAGCAAAGTCTGATCACCAAACATGGCTTGATTGAAAACCAACAAAATTGAATAATTTCTTGCACCCATATTTTGAAAATAGTTGTCCTTAAGGGATTCGAAGAGTGCATTGCAGCCCTAAAGTCTCAAAACCATGTCTTTTAAATATTCTCAAATCTTTGCACCAAGCACCAACATAGCAAAGTCTGATCACCAAACATGGCTTCCTTGAAAAGCAACCAAATTGAATAATTTCGAGCACCCATATTTTGACAATAGTTGTCCTTAGGGGATTTAAAGAGTGCATTGCAGTCCCTAAATCTCAAAAACCAAGACTTTCAAAAATTTCCAAATCTTGGCAACATGCAGTAGCCTAGCCAAGTCTCACAACCAAACTTCGCTTGCTTGAAAACAAACTAAATTGAAAAATTTCTAGAACCTATATTTTGACAATAGTCGTCATTTGGGGACTTAAAGAGTGCATTGCATCCCCTAACTCTCAAAAACCAATGCTTTATAAAATTTCCAAATTTTGGCGTCAAGAACCAACTTTGCCAAATCCCGGCATCAAACTTGTCTTGCCTGAAAACCAACCAAATTGAAAAATTTCTTCCACCTATATTTTAACATCAGTCGTCATTTGGGGATTTAAAGAGTGCATTCCAGTCCCTAAATCTCAAAAATCAAGACTTTCAAAAATTTCCAAATCTTGGAAACTAGCACTAACCTAGCCAAGTCTCACAACCAAACTCGATTTGCTTGAAAATCAACCAAATTGAAAATTTTCTTGCACCTAGATTTTTACACCAATCATCATTTGCAGATTTAAAGAGTGCATTGCAGTCCCCAACTCTCAAAAACAAGGACTTTCAAAAATTTCCATATCTTGGAATCCTACACCAAATTTTCAACATCTCACCACGAAACTTCGCTTGCTTGAAAACAAACCAATTTGAAAAATTTCTTGCACCTAGATTTTGAAATAATTGTTCACTTGGGGATATGAAGAGTGCACTGCAGCCCTTAAGTCTGAAACTCCAAGCCTTTCAAAAATTCTCAAATGTTGGCACCAAGCACCAACATAGTAAAGTCGGATCACCAAACATGGGTTGCTTGAAAAGCAACCAAATTGAATAATTTCTTGCACCCATATTTTGACAATAGTTATCCTTAGGGGATTTGAAGAGTGCATTGCAGCCCCAAAGTCTCAAAAACCAAGTCTTTAAAAAAATTTTCAAATCTTGGCAATAAGCACCAACATAGCAAAGTCTGATCACCAAACATGGCTTGATTGAAAACCAACAAAATTGAATAATTTCTTGCACCCATATTTTGAAAATAGTTGTCCTTAAGGGATTCGAAGAGTGCATTGCAGCCCTAAAGTCTCAAAACCATGTCTTTTAAATATTCTCAAATCTTTGCACCAAGCACCAACATAGCAAAGTCTGATCACCAAACATGGCTTCCTTGAAAAGCAACCAAATTGAATAATTTCGAGCACCCATATTTTGACAACAGTTGTCCTTAGGGGATTTAAAGAGTGCATTGCAGTCCCTAAATCTCAAAAACCAAGACTTTCAAAAATTTCCAAATCTTGGCAACATGCAGTAGCCTAGCCAAGTCTCACAACCAAACTTCGCTTGCTTGAAAACAAACTAAATTGAAAAATTTCTAGAACCTATATTTTGACAATAGTCGTCATTTGGGGACTTAAAGAGTGCATTGCAGCCCCTAACTCTAAAAAACTAATGCTTTATAAAATTTCCAAATCTTGGCATCAAGAACCAACTTTGCCAAATCTCGGCATCAAACTTGGCTTGCTTGAAAACCAACCAAATTGAAAAATTTCTTCCACCTATATTTTAACATCAGTCGTCATTTCGGGATTTAAAGAGTGCATTCCAGTCCCTAAATCTCAAAAATCAAGACTTTCAAAAATTTCCAAATCTTGGCAACAAGCACTAACCTAGCCAAGTCTCACAACCAAACTCGATTTGCTTGAAAATCAACCAAATTGAAAATTTTCTTGAACCTAGATTTTTACACCAATCATCATTTGCAGATTTAAAGAGTGCATTGCAGTCCCCAACTCTCAAAAACAAGGACTTTCAAAAATTTCCATATCTTGGAATCCTACACCAAATTTTCCACATCTCACCACGAAACTTCGCTTGCTCGAAAACAAACCAATTTGAAAAATTTCTTGCACCTATATTTTGAAATAATTGTTCACTTGGGGATATGAAGAGTGCACTGCAGCCCTTAAGTCTGAAACTCCAAGCCTTTCAAAAATTCTCAAATTTTGGCACCAAGCACCAACATAGTAAAGTCGGATCACCAAACATGGGTTGCGTGAATAGCAACCAAATTGAATAATTTCTTGCACCCATATTTTGAATATAGTTATCCTTAGGGGATTTGAAGAGTGCATTGCAGCCCCGAAGTCTCAAAAACCAAGTCTTTAAAAAAATTCTCAAATCTTGGCAATAAGCACCAACATAGCAAAGTCTGATCACCAAACATGGCTTGAATGAAAACCAACAAAATTGAAAAATTTCTTGCACCCATATTTTGAAAATAGTTGTCCTTAAGGGATTCGAAGAGTGCATTGTAGCCCCATAGTCTCAAAACCATGTCTTTTAAATATTCTCAAATCTTTGCACCAAGCACCAACATAGCAAAGTCTGATCACCAAACATGGCTTCCTTGAAAAGCAACCAAATTGAATAATTTCGAGCACCCATATTTTGACAATAGTTGTCCTTAGGGGATTTAAAGAGTGCATTGCAGTCCCTAAATCTCAAAAACCAAGACTTTCAAAAATTTCCAAATCTTGGCAACATGCAGTAGCCTAGCCAAGTCTCACAACCAAACTTCGCTTGCTTGAAAACAAACTAAATTGAAAAATTTATAGAACCTATATTTTGACAATAGTCGTCATTTGGGGACTTAAAGAGTGCATTGCAGTCCCTAACTCTCAAAAACCAATTCTTTATAAAATTTCCAAATCTTGGCATCAAGAACCAACTTTGCCAAATATCGGCATCAAACTTGTCTTGCCTGAAAACCAACCAAATTGAAACATTTCTTCCACCTATATTTTAACATCAGTCGTCATTTGGGGATTTAAAGAGTGCATTCCAGTCCCTAAATCTCAAAAACCAAGACTTTCAAAAATTTCCAAATCTTGGCAACAAGCACTAACCTAGCCAAGTCTTACAACCAAACTCGATTTGCTTGAAAATCAACCAAATTGAAAATTTTCTTGCACCTAGATTTTTACACCAATCATCATTTGCGGATTTAAAGAGTGCATTGCAGTCCCCAACTCTCAAAAACAAGGACTTTCAAAAATTTCCATATCTTGGAATCCTACACCAAATTTTCCACATCTCACCACGAAACTTCGCTTGCTTGAAAACAAACCAATTTGAAAAATTTCTTGCACCTAGATTTTGAAATAATTGTTCACTTGGGGATATGAAGAGTGCACTGCAGCCCTTAAGTTTGAAACTCCAAGCCTTTCAAAAATTCTCAAATGTTGGCACCAAGCACCAACATAGTAAAGTCGGATCACCAAACATGGGTTGCTTGAAAAGCAACCAAATTGAATAATTTCTTGCACCCATATTTTGACAATAGTTATCCTTAGGGGATTTGAAGAGTGCATTGCAGCCCCAAAGTCTCAAAAACCAAGTCTTTAAAAAAATTCTCAAATCTTTGCAATAAGCACCAACATAGCAAAGTCTGATCACCAAACATGGCTTGATTGAAAACCAACAAAATTGAATAATTTCTTGCACCCATATTTTGAAAATAGTTGTCCTTAAGGGATTCGAAGAGTCCATTGCAGCCCCAAAGTCTCAAAACCATGTCTTTTAAATATTTTCAAATCTTTGCACCAAGCACCAACATAGCAAAGTCTGATCACCAAACATGGCTTCCTTGAAAAGCAACCAAATTGAATAATTTCGAGCACCCATATTTTGACAATAGTTGTCCTTAGGGGATTTAAAGAGTGCATTGCAGTCCCTAAATCTCAAAAACCAAGACTTTCAAAAATTTCCAAATCTTGGCAACATGTAGTAACCTAGCCAAGTCTCACATCCAAACTTCGCTTGCTTGAAAACAAACCAAATTGAAAAATTTCTTGCACCTATATTTTCACAATAGTCATCATTTGGGGACTGAAAGAGTGCATTGCAGCCCCTAACTCTCAAAAACAAAGGCTTTCAAAAATTTCAAAATCTTGGCATCAAGAACCAACTTTGCCAAATCTCGGCATCAAAGTTGGCTTGCCTGAAAATCAACCAAATTGAAAAATTTCTTCCACCTATATTTTGACACCAGTCGTCATTTGGGGATTTAAAGAGTGCATTGCAGTCCCTAAATCTAAAAACCGAGACTTTAAAAAATTTCCAAATCTTGGCACCAAGCACTAACCTAGCCAAGTCTCACAACCAAACTCGATTTGCTTGAAAACCAACCAAATTGAAAATTTTCTTGCACCTAGATTTTCACACCAGTCATCATTTGGGGATTTAAAGAGTGCATTACAGTCCCCAACTCTCAAAAACAAAGACTTTCAAAAATTTCGATATCTTGGCATCAAGCACAAGCTTTGCTAAGTCTCACCACCAAAATTCTCTTGCTTGAAAACAAACCAAATTGGAAAATTTCTTGCACCTAGATTTTGAAATAAGTGTTCACTTGGGGATATGAAAAGTGCATTGCAGCCCTTAAGTCTGAAACACCAAGCCTTTAAAATATTCTCAAATGTTGGCACCAAGCACCAACATAGTAAAGTCTGATCAGCAAACATGGGTTGCTTGAAAAGCAACCAAATTGAATAATGTCTTTCACCCATATTTTGAAAATAGTTGTCCTTATAGGATTTGAAGAGTGCATTGCAGTCCCAAACTCTCAAAAACCAAGTCTTTAAAAAGTTCTAAATCTTGGCAACAAGCACCAACATAGCAAAGTATGATCACCAAACATGAGTTGCTTGAAAAGCAACCAAATTGAACAATTTCTTGCACCCATATTTTGACAAAAGTTTTCCTTAGGGGATTCGAAGAGTGCATTGCAGCCCTAAAGTCTAAAAACCAAGTCTTTAAAATATTCTCAAATTTTGGCACCTAGCACGAACATAGCAAAGTCTGATCACCAAACATGGCTTGCTTGAAAAGCAACCAAATTGAATAAATTCTAGCACCCATATTTTGACAATAGTTGTCCTTAGGGGATTTAAAGAGTGCGTTGCAGTCCCTAAATCTCAAAAACCAAGACTTTCAAAAATTTCCAAATTTTGGCAACATGCACTAACCTAGCCAAGTCTCACAACCACACTTGGTTTGCTTGAAAACCAACCAAATTTAAAATTTTCTTGCACCTATATTTTGACACCACTCATCATTTGGGGATTTAAAGAGTGCATTACAGTCCCTAAGTCTCAAAAATCAAGACTTTAAAAAATTTCCAAATCTTAGCACCAAGCACCAACTTAGGCAAGTCTCACCACCAACATTGGCTTGCTTGAAAACCAACAAAATTGAAAATTTCTTGCACCTAGATTTTTAAATTATTCATCACTTGGGATATGAAGAGAGCATTGGAGCACCTAAGTCTAAAAGACCAAGGATTTGACAAATTTTGAAATCATGGCACCAAGCGCCAACTTAGCAAAATATCACCACCAAACGTGGCAATAGACTTTCAAAAACAAAGACTTTCCAAAATTTCCAAATCTTGGCAACAAGCACTAGCCTAGCCAAGTCTCACAACCACACTTGGTTTGCTTGAACACCAACAAAATTGAAAATTTTCTTGCACCTAGATTTCGTTACCAGTCATCATTTAGGGATTTAAAGAGTGCATTGCAATCCCTAAATCTCAAAAACCAAGACTTTCTAAAATTTTGAAATCAAAGCAACAAGCACTAACCTAGCCAAGTCTCACAACCACACTTGGTTTGCTTGAAAATCAACCACCCTTGCATTTCATTACAATCTCTAAGTCTCAAAATCTAATACTTTAAAAAATTTCGAAACACCAAGCACCAACTTAGGCAAGTCTCATCACCAAACTTGGCTTGCTTGAAAACCAACAAAATTGAAAATTTTCTTGCACCTAGATTTTTAAATTAGTCATCACTTGGGGATATGAAGAGTGCATTGCAACACCTAAGTCTAAAAAACCAAGGATTTGAAAAACTCTCAAATCTTGGCACCATGCGCCAACTTAGCAAAATCTCACCACCAAACAAGGCATTCTTGAAAACAAATGAAATTGAAAAATTTCTTGCACCTATATTTTGACATTAGTCGTCATTAGGGGACTTAAAGAATGGATTGCAGCCCCCAACTCTCAAAAACATAGACTTTCAAAAATTTTGGAATCTTGGTATCAAGCACCAACTTTGACATGTCTCACCCCCAAACTTGGCTTACTTGAAAACCAAAAAAATTGAAAAATTTTGTTGCACCTAGATTTTTAAATTTGTTGTCACTTGGGGATATGAAGAGTGTATTGCAGCACCTAAGCTCCAACTTAACCAAATATCACTACCAAACATGGCATACTTGAAAACAAATCAAATTGAAAAATTTCCTGCACCTATATTTTGACAATAGTCATCATTTGGGAATTTAAAGAGTACATTGCATCCCTAACTCACAAAAATCAAGACTTTCAAAAATTTCGGAATCTTGGCACCAAACACCAACTTAGCCAAGTCTCACCACTAAACATGGCATTCTTTAAAAAAACCAAATTGAAAAATTTTGTGCACCTATATTTTGACACTAGTCGCCATTTGGGGATTTAATGAGTGCATCGCAGCACTAAGTCTCAAAAACCAAGGCTTTCAAAAGTTTCCAAATCTTGACATCAAGCACGAACTTTGCCAAGTCTCGGCATCAAACTTAGTTTGCTTGAAAACCAACCAAATTGAAAAATTTCTTCCAGACATATGTTGACACCAGTCGTCATTTGGAGATTTAAAGAGTGCATTGCAGTCCCTAAATCTCAAAAACCAAGACTTTCAAAAAGTTCCAAATCTTAGCACCAAGCAATAACCTAGACAAGTCTCACAATCAAACTCGATTTGCTTGAAAGCCAACTTAATTGAAAATTTTCTTGAACCTAGATTTTGACACAAGTCATCATTTGGGGATTAAAAGAGTACATTACAGCCCTAAGTCTTAAAAACCAAGACTTTAAGAAATTTCTAAATCTTGGCACCAAGCAGAACTTAGCCAAGTCTCACCACCAAACTTGGCTTGCTTGAAAACCAACCAAATTGAAAATTTACTTGCACCTAGATTTTGAAATTAGTGTTCACTTGGGGATATGAAGAGTGCATTGCAGCCCCTAAGTCTGAAACACCAAGTCTTTAAATAATTCTCAAATCTTGGCACTAAGCACCAACATAGCAAAGTCTGATCACCAAACATGGCTTGCTTAAAAAGCAACCAAATTGAATAATTTCTTGCACCCATATTTTGAGAAAAGTTGTCCTTAGGGGATTTGAAGAGTGCATTCCAGCCCCAAAGTCTCAAAACCAAGTCTTTATAAAATTCTAATATCTTAGCACCAAGCACCAACATCGCAAAGTCTGATCACCAAACTTGGCTTGCTTGAAAAGCAACCAAATTGAATAATTTCTTGCACCCATATTTTGACAATAGTTGTCCTTAGGGGATTTAAAGAGTGCATTGCAGTCCCTAAATCTCAAAAACCAAGACTTTCAAAAATTTCCAAATCTTGGCAACAAGCATTAACCTAGCCAAGTCTCACAACCACACTTGGTTTGCTTGAAAACCAACCAAATTGAAAATTTTCTTGCACCTAGATTTTGATACCAGTCATCATTTGGGGATTTAAAGAGTGCATTACAGTCCCTAAGTCTCAAAAATCAGGACTTTAAAAAATTTCCAAATCTTGGCACCAAGCATCAACTTAGCCAAGTCTCACCACCAAATTGGCTTACTTGAAACCAACAAAATTGAAAAATTTTCTTGCATCTAGATTTTTAAATTTGTCATCACTTGGAGATATGAAGAGTGCATTGCAGCACCTAAGTCTAAAAAACATAGTATTTGAAATATTCTCAAATCTTGGCACCAACCTCCAACTTAGCCAAATATCACCACCACACATGGCATTCTTGAAAACAAACCAAATTGAAAAATTTCTTGCACCTATATTTTGACAATAGTCGTCATTTGGGAATTTAAAGAGTGCATTGCATCCCTAACTCTAAAAAACCAAAACTTTCAAAAATTTCGGAATCTTGGAACCAAACATCAACTTAGCCAAGTCTCACCACTAAAAATGGCATTCTTTAAAATAACCAAATTAAAAAATTTCGTGCACCTATATTTTGACTCTAGTCGCCATTTGGGGATTTAATGAGTGCATTGCAGCCGCTATGTCTCAAAAACCAAGGCTTTCAAAAATTTCCAAATCTTGGCATCAAGCACGAACTTTGCCAAGTCTCGGCATCAAACTTGGTTTGCCTGAAAACCAAACTTTCTTCCACACATATTTTGACACCAATCATCATTTGGGGATTTAAAGAGTGCAGTGCAGTCCCAAAATCTCAAAAACCAAGACTTTCAAAAATTTCCAAATCTTGGCACCAAACAAGGACCGAGCCAAGTCTCACAACCAAACTCAGTTTGCTTGAAAACGAACCAAATTAAAAATTTTCTTGCACTTGATTTTGACAATAGTCATCATTTGGGGATTAAAAGAGTGCATTGCAGTCCCTAGGTCTCAAAAACCGAGACTTTAAGAAATTTCTAAATCTTGGCACCAAGCAGAACTTAGCCAAGTCTCACCACCAAACTTGGCTTGCTTGAATACCAACCAAATTGAAAAATTTCTTGCACCTAAATTTTGAAATTAGTGTTCACTTGGGGATATGAAGAGTGCATTGCAGTCCCTAAGTCTGAAACACCAAGTCTTTCAAAAATTATCAAATCTTGGCACCAAGCACCAACATAGCAAAGTCTGATCTCCAAACATGGCTTGCTTGAAAAGCAACCAAATTGAATAATTTCTTGCACCCATATTTAGACAATAGTTGTCCTTAAGGGATTTGAAGAGTGCATTGCAGCCCCAAAGTCTCAAAAACCAAGTCTTTAAAAAATTCTCAAATCTTGGCACTGAGCACCAACATAGCAAAGTCTGATCACCAAACATGCATTGCTTAAAAAGCCACCAAATTGAATAATTTCTTGCACCCATATTTTGAAAATAGGGTTCCTTAGGGGATTTGAAGAGTGCATTGCAGCTCCAAAGATTTAAAAACCAAGTGTTTCAAAAATTCTCAAATCTTGGCACCAAGCACCAACAGAGCAAAGTCTGATCACCAAACATGGCTTGCTTGAAAAGCAACCAAATTGAATAATTTCTAGTACCCATACTTTGACAATAGTTGTCCTTAGGGGATTTAAAGAGTGCATTGGAATCCCTAAATCTCAAAAACCAAGACTTTCAAAAATCTCTAAATCTCTGCATCAAGCACCAACCTAGCCAAGTCTCAAAACCAAACTTGGTTTGTTTGAAAACCAACCAAATTGAAAATTTTCTTGGATCTAGATTACGACACCAGTCATCATTTTGGGATTTAAAGAGTGTGTTGCAGTCCCTAACTCCCAAAAACCAAGACTTTTAAAACTTTCCTAATCTTGGCATCAAGCACCAACTTTGCCAAGTCTCACCACCAAAGCCATGTTTGCCAAGATTCGCAAATTTTTGAATGTCTTGGTTTTTGAGAATTATGGGCTGCAATGTACTCTTTAAATCCCCAAATGACAACTAGTGTCAACATATAGGTGCAAGATATTTTTCGATTTGGTTCCTTTTCAAGAAGGCCATGTCTGGTGGTGAGACTTTGCTAAGTTAGTACTTGGTGCTAAGATTTGATAATTTTTCAAAGACTTGGTTTTTGAGACTTAGGGGCTGCAAAGCACTCTTTATATCCCTATTTGACGACTAGTTTCAAAATCTATGTGCAAGAAATTTTTCAATTTGGTTGGTTTTCAAGCAAGACTAGTTTGGTGGTGAGACTAAGTTAAGTTGGTGCTTGGTGCCATGATTTGAGAATTTTTCAAAGACTTTGTTTCTGAGACTTAGGGGCTGCAATGTACTTTTTAAATCCACAAATGATGACTGGTTTCACAATAAAGGTGCAAGAAATTTTTCAACTTGTTTGGTTTTCAAGCAAGCCATGTTTGCTTGTGAGACCTGACTAAGTTGGTGCTTGGTGCCAAGATTTGAGAATTTTTCAAAGACTTCGATTTTCAGACTTAGGTGTTGCGATGCACTCTTTATATCCCCAAGTGACGACTAGTTCCAAAATCTAGGTGCAAGAAATTTTTCAAATTAGTTGGTTTTCAAGCAAACCAAATTTGTTGGTGAGACTTGGCTAAGTTTGAGCTTGGTGCCAAGATTTGGGAATTTTTTGAAGACTTGCTTTTTGAGACTTAGGGGTTGCAATGCACCCTTTTTATCCCCAAATGAGGACTAGTCTCAAAATCTAGATACATGAAAACTTTCAATTTGGTTGGTTTTCAAGCAAACTGTGTTTGGTTGTGAGCGTTGGCTAAGTTGGTGCTTGGTGCAAAGATTTGGAAAATTTTGAAAGTCTTGGTTTTTGAGACATAGGGACTGCAATGCACTCTTTAAATCCCCAAATGGAAACTGTTGTCAAAATATAGGTGCAAGAAATTTTTCAATTTGGTTGCTTTTCAAGCAAGCCATGTTTGGTGGCGAGACTTGGCTAAGTTGGTGCTTGGTGCCAAGATTTGAGAATTTTTCAAAACTTGGTTTTTTAGAGTTAGGGGTTGCAATGCACTCTTTATATCCCCATGTGACGACTAATTTCAATATCTAGGTGTAAGAAATTTTTCAATTTTGTTGGTTTTCAAGCAACCCAAATTTGATGGTAGGACTTTGTTATGTTGGTGCTTGGTGCCAAGATTTGGAAAATTTTAAAAGTCTTGGTTTTTGAGAATTAGGGGTTGCAATGCACTCTTTAAAACCCCAAATGACAAGTAGTGTCAACATATAGGTGCAAGAAATTTTTCGATTTGGTTTCTTTTCAAGCAAGCCATGTCTAGTGGTGAGACTTTGCTAAGTTGGTGCTTAGTGCTAAGACTTGAGAATTTTTCAAAGGCTTGGTTTTTGAGACTTAGGGGCTGCAAAGCACTCTTTATATCCCCATGTGACGATTAGTTTCAAAATCTAGGTGCAAGAAATTTATCAATTTGGTTGGTTTTCAAGCAAGCCTAGTTTGGTGGTGAGACTTGGCTATGTTGGTGCTTGGCTATGTTGGTGCTTGGTACCAAGATGTTGGAATTTTCAAAGACTTGGTTTTTGAGACGTAGGGGCTGCAATGCACTCTTTATATCCCCACATGACAACTAGTACAAAAATCTAGGTGCAAGAAATTTTTGAATTTGGTCGGTTTTCAAGCAAGCCCAATTTGCTGGGTAGACTTGGCTAAGTTGGTCCTTACTGCAAGATTTAGAATTTTTTAAAAGTCTTTGTTTATGAGACTTAGGGGCTGGAATTCTCTCATTATAACCCCAAATGACTACTGTCAAAATATTGCTCCGAACAATGTTCCTATTTGATGGGTTTTCAAGCTGGACATGTTTGGTGGTAGGACTTAGCTAAGTTGGTGCTCGGCATCAAGATTTGAGAATTTTTCAAACACTTGGTTTTTGAGACTTAGGGGCTTGAATGCACTCTTTATATCCCCAAACAACGACTAGTGTCAAAATCTAGGTGCAAGAAATTTTTCAATTTGGTTCGTTTCCAAGCAAGCCAAGTTTGGTGTGAAACCTAGCTAAGTTGGTGCTTGGTGCCAAGATTTGAGAATTTTTTAAAGAATTGGATTTTGAAACTTAGGTCTTGTGATGCACTCTTTATATCCCCAAGTGACGGCTAGTTTCAAAACCTAGGTGCAAGAAATTTTTCAATTTGGGTCGTTTTAAACCAAACCAA
>CM050932.1:14192681-14222681 GCA_027742785.1 Vigna reflexopilosa
AACGGGATATCAACACTCATACATTCTCAGTCAACCACATTCAATCATTATCAAATACTTGTCATGAATTTTAATACTACCATCAGAACCATTGTACAAGCCAAGCATAGACAAAAAATAAAAGTTCAACCTATTCTACAAATTCAAAGTACAAAAGAAAAAGAAACCTGGGTGTCGCAACCCACACAAATTTAATGTGCAATTAGAAATGTAGTATAGCTAGGAAATGACTCCTAGGTCGCTCTCAAGGTCCAATTTTGCAGTTCAAGAATTAAGTCAGACACGAATTGTGGGGGATTTGTGAAAACGTTGTGGTGAATACGGATGAATAAAATCAAAACACTGACGCAAACAAAAATGCAAACACAGATCTAAAAACGGTTTCAGAGACAGAATAAAAATGGTTGGTCATTAACTTAATTAAAATGTTTCCAATCATAGATCAACAAAATAAAGTTGTGACTCAAACCTCTAATCCAACAAAGTTAACCAACTAAGCGAAGGTTAACCCTGTTTTCATAAAAGCGAACTAAGCGGACGCAATGTTAATGTCAAATCTAATTTACACCATGCAGTTACATTAACTAAGCAAAGATGTAACACCAACTGGGCAACTAAGCGTATACCCAATTGCAAGTGCAAACACAGATTTAATATTAACCAAGTCAGAGTGCAAATATAGTTACAGTTCAGAAATCTCAAGGAAACATCATAATATAGCTAATGACCAACTGAATTAATTTAAGTTATCATGGTAATTAAAGTAACTCGACCAAACTCATTAGACAACATTAAAACAAATTATAATACTAGACACCAACACTGTTACAATCAACTATCTAACACAGTTAAATTAATTTAAATGCAAAACTAAATTAAAGAAACTAAAAAGCAACTAATCCTACTATGTAAATTAATTCAAAACAAAGGAATAATCAAACATGCTTTTTCATCTATCAATTATGTGACAATACATGCACCAATTAAAGAAATTCAATTCTTGGAATGGCCTAAAAACCTCATGGCCGTGACCTCCCAAGCACCATGTTCCATTTCATTCTCTTCCTTCAACAAACCAATTAATGTGTTGCTTCCTTTTTTTGCCGTGTGCTTCATTCTCCAAAACAAACCTTGCTTTCCACACTTTTTTATCATGAAAATCGTGCCCTTCTCTCTCCCAAAAGACCATGTTTGGAAATCACACACCAAATACCAAATTGCCGAGGTCACTCCTCTTCCAAAGTTGTAAAACGTTGCCTTCCATATTCCACACTCCGAAAGGTGCTTTAATCTCTTCTACCAAGGTGCCACATAAGCCAAGTCAAAGGGAATAAAAACAAACACAACACATCCTCTTCTTCATACAATTCTCGGTGATAAGCTAGCAAGGAGTCCACACCAAAATGGAAAGATTCTTTCTATGGTAAATGTGCTTAATATTGTGCTTGTCCAAAAGAGGTAAAAATTAATTGTGCTATTTCTCTCTCCTTACTACACACCAATTCGGTTTTCTTCCACCAAAGCAAACATCCCAAACTTTCTTTCACCTTCCAAAACCGAGAACACACCCAAGAAACCAAGTCTCCATTCCCAAATAATTTCAAGAACAACAAACCCCAAATTCTAACTTCTACAAACCAACCCAACACTCACTTTTCTTCAAACTTTTGATAAAAACAAAATGCAATCCCTAATTCCTTTGGCAAGACCGTCCAGCTCTCCCAATCAAATACAATGTTCCATTTCATAAAATGCTTCCATCCATCAAATCAAAAGCACAAGAAGACAATAGTTCAAACTTCAAACACCCATACATAAACTCAAGTTCTCTTCACTTCAAAACTCAATGGGAACCATATTCTTCTTCATTCAACAAAGAAACTTGAACATAAACA
This sequence comes from Vigna reflexopilosa, assembly GCA_027742785.1. Lineage (NCBI taxonomy): Eukaryota > Viridiplantae > Streptophyta > Magnoliopsida > Fabales > Fabaceae > Vigna > Vigna reflexopilosa. Next base: position 14,194,577 of record CM050932.1, read on the forward strand.
TCCAAAGTGCAGCAAAAGGAAACGAAAATACAAAATGGGTCTTCATTCAAGCAAAGGAAACACCATGAAAATGCAAGGAACAACCTCAAAACTCAAGCTCTCAACCTTCAAAACGAAAATATAAGAAGAGAAATGATAGATCTCCATTCCATTAAGCAAGAACAAGTATGGTTGCAAGCAAGAGAAGAAGGAAAACGTGATCTTGGTCATTCCATAGCTCAAAACCGAAAGGGCACACCAAAGCTCCCAAGAGAGAGTTCATACAAGGCAAAGCAAAATGAAAGTGTAAAATGAAGTGTGCACCCAATGCTAGGGTCGGCCTCCACTCTAAATTGCCGAGAATCCCTATAAAATGGGTGGGGTCCACCTCTAAAAGAAACCCTAGGGTTTGGCCATGTGTCAAAAATTGGGATTTTACAATTTTGCCACTAAAAAGGGCCCATTTCACAAAAGCTTAATTAAAGTTTCTAAACACTAAATTACAATTTAATTAAAAATAAAATTCCTAATTGTTGAGTCTTTAATCACAATGCCTCCATCGAAATGCTCCAAAAGATATCTCCAAAATTTCCCTGCAACTAAAAATACAATTAATCAACTCAGAAAATTCCAATTAACTAAAATAAGAATTTCCGATCAAATTAAGCATAATTAGGAAAAACGGGAAAATACAGGATAATTAAACACAATTCCCTGATTTATTTAAGTGCAATAAACTAAATACATTCAAGAAAATATCGACTCATCACGCTTCCAAACATGGCCTTGATCATATAACATAGGCATCCAAATCAATCAATTATCAAGACTAAGGCAATATCATTCATGATTCCCTGTGAACAATACATATATCAATAAGAACTCTGGAGCTCAAAACCTCACACACATGCTTTCTCACACATCATTCATTTATCCTGCTTAGCATCACAATCACAATCATGATCCACAATACATCTGTTCATATAATTAGTAAATCATTTAACTGGATATCAACACACATACATTCTCAGTCAACCACATTCAATCATTATCAAATACTTGTCATGCATTTTAATACTACCATCAGAACCATTTTACAAGCCAAGCATAGACACAAAATAAAAGTTCAACCTATTCTACAAATTCAAAGTACAAAAGAAAAAGAAACCTGGGTTGCCTCCCAATAGCGCTTGTTTAACGTCACGAGCCTGACCCAAACCTATTTAACACTCATCAGTAAGTGGGAATGTTACCAACACCCATCAGTAGGTGTACCTTCCTGTATCCTTCAGTGGATACATAAAAATTTAGCATCCCTCAGTAGATGCTACCCAAAAAATGTTTAAAAATCCATCAACTTACATAACCATAATAAACCTATTCTAAAAATTGTTCTACAACAAATGGGATAAAATTAAATATATTCAAATCTTTCCATCCCGGTTGGGATCTTCATCCTCCCAACTCATTAGTTGCCTTATATCCACTCTTTTGATGGCTTTAGTAAATGGTTTTCTGATCTCTACCTTGCCATCTTCTTTGATATTTTCAACAATCCACTTCCTTTTCTTGAATTTTACCTGTGAGCCTTGTGGAAGTGGTATATCTTCTGAGTGAATTGTTCCTCCTTTATCAACCTCCTCATTTTTAGGTACCTGTAAAACATTACAACTGTTAGAATTGGTACCTATCATGCTTTCTTCTGAAGCAGCTTCTCTTCTTGACTTTCTGAATCTGGATCTTTTCTTTATTCTAATATTGTTCCCTTTAGAACAAGTATATAAGAGCACATTCTTCTTATCTTGCATCACGATTCTTCAATCATGGGCACTAATGAACATTTTAGACATAGCCATGAAAGGTCTTCCAAGAATAATTGGAATCCTCTCATCATCTTCTATGCCCATAACTAGAAAGTCAACCAAAAACTCCAGTTGCTCCACACGCACAACCACATCTTCCACCATACCTAGTGGCTTTTTACTGGAACCATCTGCCACCATCACAATAAGATTAGACGGTTTTAATGTCAACCCTCCAATCTTCCTCAAGAACCGTCCAGGCATCATATTAATGCTGGATCCAGAGTCTATCATGGCTCCTTCTACATCAAAATCATTTATAATACATGAAAGTGTCAAACAACCTGGATCTTTTACCTTAGGCGGATAATTCCTTTTTGGAGGTTGAACTTCAAATTCTTGCTTATCTTCATCTGTATCCAAATCTATCATATCTCCAACATAAAATTTCATCCTTGCAGGAATTTGTCGGATTACAAAAGGCACCACAGTCACTTGGTTTTCTATAAATGGTCTATTGTGACTGAATTTTTCTTACTCTTCTTTCTCACCTTCACTGCTGCTTATTTCAATGACTTCTCTTTTTTCCTCTTCCTCATCACTGCTTCCAATCTCCACGACTTCCCTTTCAACTTTTCGCTTACTTCTTGTAACAACAACTTTACATTCCTCTTTAGGGTTAACATCAATGTTAGCCCTAAATTGATGCTTCTCAGTGGTATCTACCCTTTTTGACAACTACCCGACTTGCATCTCTAAAGATCTGATTCTGGCTTGATTACCTGCTTGATTGGACTCATAAACATTCAAGAATTTATCAAATCTATCATTTAAGTCTCTGACAACCTTTGTCAAATGGGTGACCTGCTGCCACAGAGGTGAAGGTTGTTGTTGCCTTAAACCTCATGTTTGCCCTGATGGGAAATTCGATACCTGACTAATACTTGGATGATTCTTCCAACCTTGTTTGACATTACCTTGGCAGGTATTTTGAAACTGATTTCCCATAAAATTAGTTTCTTGCTGCATCTCTTCAGGCAAAGCACATTGACCATTGATATGGTCACCGCCACAAAAATCACACAACTGCTATGTTTGGGAAACATTACGAATCTCCTTAGGAAGTTGTGAGAGAATCTTTGTTAAATTATCTAGCTTTTGAGTCAGAAGATGGTTCTGAGCTAGCATAGCGTCATCTGCAGGCAAGTGCAAAACTCCTCTTTTTTGTGTAGGTATGCCTCTTTCACTGTAATTTTCTTGCTCATTAGCAGCCATATTTTCTATCAATTCATATGCCTCATCTTCAGTCTTTTGTTTAACATTCCCTCCAGCTGAGGCATCCAGCATCATCTTTGACTAAGTGTTTAATCCTCCAAGGTATGCAAGAACCAAGGTGGTTTTGTCAAAACCATGGGTTGGCGTCTTTCTTAGCAAGCCCTTAAATCTCTCCCATGTTTGACCTGAAGTCTCTTCCATACCCTGCTTGAATGATGAAATTTCCAGCTTCCCTTGAGTAACTTTGGACTGTGGAAAATATTTAGTGACAAACTTTGTAGCCACAGTCTCCCATGTGGTGAATGTTCCTTCAGGAAAGGAATTAAGCCACGCCTTAGCATTGCCCGCTAATGAGAATGGGAACAAGCTAAGCTTTACTCGTTCATCTGATACATCTTCCATCTTCACAGTATTGCAGATTTCACTAAACATGGTCAAATGATCATACAGATTCTCATTTGACAAGCCGTGAAACTGGTTGCCTTGTACTAGGTGTATTAGTGCTAGATTCATCACCATGTTGGTCGTTTCATCCGTAGGCATGGCTATGCTGTTAAAGTGAAAAGGACTTACAACATTAGATTGATCTGCCAATGTGCATCTTGGAGGAAATGGTTCTGCCATCTCCCCTATTCTTCTATCTGGTGAAGGTGACAATAATCTGCTAGGAGAAGGAAATAAATCCCTAGATGGGCGTCTGACTCTCCTTCTTCCCCTTATCTCACTTAAGCCGTCAAGAAGAGGTTGGGTATTTTTCTTGCTCCTAGTATGTCTAGTCTCCTGTTGCATGTACAAGAAACACAAACCCTAGTAGCACTTTTATATAAAAAAAATATATACAAATATCAACAATCAAGTCAAAATTAATCAATTTACACTACTCGAAAAAGTTAAACCAAGAATCCCCGGCAACGGTGCCAAAAACTTGTTAAACCCCTGGCAAGTGTACCAGATCGTATCAAGTAATAATAATCGGTAATCCCAATATCGTTCTTCCCAGAGGACTCTTAAGGCCATATCTTTCGTGTAAAGTAATCGTTTAAGACTTGAGTAAAAGAAAATAATTTGAATGGTTTGAATGCAAAACAGAAATAAACATGTAAATGCAAGAATTCAATTGACTAAGAGAAACTATGAATGAATGAGGTTGTTGGGGGTTACAATTTCATCTTATCCGCCCTCATATATCTACTCTTCTTATTTACTTTGCTTATTTATCATATTGCCATGCAAACTTTCTTGGTCTACCCTTAACCCAATCCCTTGGTGAAAAGAGCCTATTACTAATTACCGGCTTGCTATCCCTAGCCTCCCCTAGTAACTAATAATGCATAATAAGCGGAAGCAAAGTACAATTGATCGTCCTACCCCTATCCCTAGGCGGTATTAACATTATCAAGGAATTCTCCCCAGTTCATGACATTATTGTACATCCCCGTATCAATAAAGACAAACAACATCTACTGAATGAGTTAAACGGTAAAACCATTAAGCAAAGGTAAAGAACCCAACAATTGATAAATCAAGCATATGCAAGCATATAAGGTAAACAAGAATTTCAATATATGAGAGTTTCAAAAGATTACATTGTTCCCCAACAACTAAGGGTTTAGTTCACCATAATCATGGTGAAACTAGATGAACTAAATGGAAGAATGGAAAAGCAAACCCTAGAATTGATAAAGTGGAGCCTAAGCATCCAAGAAATCTCCTCCAAAGGTGTAGAGCTGTTGTGGACGTTGTTCTCTGCCAAAAGAATTCTATTTGGATTCACACTAGGGCTATATATAAGCCAAAAATATAATAGAAAGATCTCAGAATCTAAAATATAAAATCAGACAACCGCCCAGGCGCCTAAAAAGACCGCTAAGCGGTTTGCCTCTTGTCGCTCTGGACACTCAGCGTCACCGCCTAGGCGCCAGACAACAACTTTTCCTTGCACTAGGACGCTCAGCGGTGGAATTTACCGCTGAGCGGTTCATAGACTCTTCTTTTCTTCCTTTTTCTCCTTCATTCTTGAGTCTATGACCTTCCTACTTCATTGCCATCTTCAATTTTCATCAAAAACCCTGCAAAACAATGCAAAACAAGCATAATATCTCGAAAAACAACTTTTGACTCTCATGTAACACAACTTAAGAGTTTTACTTGATTCTAAGCTCATTTTAAGCTACAAAGGGTGTGATTTAATATCAAATTTATGCATGAAAATAACGATTTTGAGACCGTTATCAATAAAAAAAGGGTTTTAGCATTCATTTATATAAAAAAGAAAGTCCAAACATTGACGTTCTTACCAATCAACTAGTTGTCTGAGATTTGTGGGAGGAGGCCTGTGCAATGAGCAGAACCATAAAGCATAGGTCTCGTGCATAGAAATAACAAGAAGCTGCCAATGGCGCCTGAAATTCATAAGGCAAAAAATAAGGAACTTTATTATGTTAACAAAGTTCACTTACCCGGATATATAAGGCAAAAAATATATTTTCTTGCCGCTTGCAAAATTTCTGATGAGATTTGTGTTGATGTGATCAAAATCATTTGATTCGTGAATGGATTGGGGATCAATAAATCCATAATCATCAGAGTGCCCCAACTTGTTCCTGGTCCCACACAAATACCTGAAATCAAAAGTTAACTTTGAGAAAAGGATACTTGATATACAAATCAATTATATATATATATATATATATATATATATATATATATATATATAATTGCTCATAGACTTACATCATCCATAGCTGAATAATTGTAATATTCAACTCTTGTGTTCCCGAAGCAAGCTCTCTAACATCTGAGGCATGAAAGTATAATGGGACCTCAAAGACTCTCCCAAATACATTAGAATCATATTCAACCTCCAAAGGCTTATCTTCAAGGATGTCAGCAAGTAGCTGCAATGAACCAAGAGGATCATCCTCAGATAGAGGAATCTTCTCTTATGCCTGCAATGAACCAAAATAAGATAAGTTTTGACAACAATAACATGCAAACTTTAAAATTGAGAAGTGTAAAGAAGAATTCCATACCGGGGGGCCAAAAACTGAACCAACCAAATGTTTAGGCGAAGCGATAAAGGACTTGAATGCTTGTTCCACAGTGAAAATCTCATCTGTGGCCAGAGGAACTAAGGCATCAGGTACGATCATTTCGTCCACTAAGACCTTCACCTCATCCTCTGATAGCTTTTCACCATGAACAACAGTCGTTGCCTTAAACATTGTTCCACGAGCTACCAGGACCGTCTCGGTATCATCTAAAATGTATAGCAGACATGGACTAGCATCGTCCATGTCATCCCCTGGGACGACTGGTGCGGAACAACTTCCTTTCCCGCTTCTCCCTGTCATAGTAAATGTTAGATTATACAAAAGATAGAAATAATTGCAAATAAATGTTTATTAAGTTTACCTGTGGGAGGCACAACATGTTCTTGTTCCTGTACAAGAGATGGCACCGGGCGCATGCCATAGGTCTCAAACTGCTGCTGGAACATGGAGCTGAACTCACTAAACAATTCAGCCCTGAGCTCTGACCTAACCTTGTTTGTGATCTCGTACGTAAGGTCGGCTCGAACCTTTTTTGTGATCTCTTCTGTCATCTTTTCTCTTTGTGCTTCGCTGTATGCATAAGGATGACGAGAATAGCTCCCAAAATATTCTTTAATTCCTACTCCAAGACCAGCAACACGTACAGGTCCAGGGTGCTCAGGTGGTCCAATCGCAGCAGCAAGAATATCCTGGCGACCCTCTAGAGTGAATTGACCTTGGGAGCTTTGCTCAACCAAGTAGTCCTGTAACATTACAAAACACCATTATTCTTTAAAAAGTTCAATGTAGTATGTATAATTACAATTATTATTATTTTAGGAACAGTGATTACTTACAATTCTTTCAGAAATTTCCCGTGCAGTGTCGGAAGAGTAGGTGCCCGATGGTCTCACACGAGCCAACTTCCATTTTTCATGTCTAGAAGGTGGAGAAGGAGGCTGAGGGGGGCTACCACCCTGAGATGGTGGTCTAGCATCTGCCTTTTGCTTGAAGATTTTCTCCTCAAGCTTCCTATACCTACCACGAGATAATAGGTGGGGGTTTTTGTTATGAGCACTTGTTCCTTGTGCTTTGCTTCTAATTGCCTGTCACATACACATTAATTAATTAGTTCATATGATATATATTTGTTAATAGGAATTGAATAATATCAATTATACTAACCTGCCATTCCTCTGACATCCGACTCTCTTTAAAAAGCCGCCAAGTCTCCTCATCAATGGACTTATATGAACTACATTGAGACTTATGTTTAAGGTGTCCAAAGATATATCTTGATGTCAACTTACTTTTAAAGTTTTCTTAAGTTTTCAGCAACAGTTGACAAACACTTATTTCTAAGTGTTGCGACATTTGGAATGTCAAATGTCAGCTGAAATAAACATAATAAAGTTGTATCAGTACAAAATTATCAATATAAACAAATTTTAATTCAAATGATATTAACTAACTTACCAATATATCGTTCCATATAATGTTCCGATCAACCTCGGACACATTATCAAAAGATGGAGTTAGAATACTAATCCTATCACGTGCCACTACTCCAAGGTATGATCGGAAGTCATCTGCATAGGGGCCAGTTGCCACACCCGTGACCACGTTCACATTCACTGGAGTTCTTTCACCACTATTCTTTCTGATCAAAAGTTGTTTCATCCTAGTGGGTTCTCTAGTGGATCTGGTAGGGGGAGCCTCATCCCCTGAAGAATGTGGATGATCAGCCATATATCTGTCAAAATAAATAGCAACATGAAATATTAATAAAAGACTTATGTAATATCATTTAATTTAACAAAACATGTAATGGTAATCATTGGAAATATATAAAAGGAAAACTTTTGTGATATTAATAAAATACCGCTACAGAAATTGAAAATTCATACATAAAGGTATGGATTCATCATATGTATATTCCCTCATCATGATCTGACCGAATTGCATGTACATCATCGTCAACTAGAGATTGGTCGTCCAAATTTGTTGTAGTTTGAAATGAATGGTTGTCAGCAATATGAATATTAATCAGATTGTCTTCGTTAACTTCAATTTGTATTTTGCCTTGAAGAGCGACATACCAATGGTCAGACGCATGATCTTTGGCATAAAAAACCTTAGATGCTTGATGAACCATGATAAACGGTTCGTCTCGGTAACCCACCTTTCGAAAATCAACCAGTGTCATACCCGATTCATCTATTTTTACACCACTCTTATTGTCAAACCACTTACATTTGAACAATGGAACAAAAAAATTGGTGTAATCAACCCCCCATATCTCTTCTATTATACCATAATATCTCATTGATCCAAGTACAGGAGATTGATCTTTTGATGTGGAAAATTGAAGTGACTCAGCTTCTAAACTGACTCCATTATTTTGTACTGTGCTTTTATCATCCAAAGTCTTCGAATAGAATGTGCAATTATTGACTTCATAACTTGTACAACACACGACATCAAACTTCAAACCATTTGCAAGCCACAATAAAGTTTGAGAAGAATGTGGCTCTTTGTCAATTTCAGATTTGAACCAAGACATAAATGTTTTGTTATGCTCCATCAACTGCCATTTCTCTGATTGTCTTGGATTTTTATTCTTAACAATGGCTTTGTGTGCTTCCAAAAAAGGGATCACCTCATCTGTGTTCTTCAATATATAAAGATGCGCTTGCAACAATTCTTCGCGATCTTTTGTCACCACATTCACACCTCGGATGCTTTTACTTGTAGAAAATTTATTCAACCATGATGTGCGAGGAACTCCTATCGGATTCGTTGATGTCATGTAATCTGAACAAAACTCAATACTTTCTTCAGCAATATACCTTTCAATCATCGAACCTTCAGGACGATATGGATTTTTAACGTACCCTTTCAAAATCTTCATATAACGCTCAATAGGATACATCCATCTTAAGTATAGCGGTCCGCACAACTTGATTTCTCTAACCAAATGAACAAGTAAATGTACCATGATGTCAAAAAAAGATGGAGGGAAAAACATCTCTAGTTGACACAAGATGATAACAATCTCACCTTGAAGTTCATCTAACTTTGTAGGATCGATGGCTTTACTACATATTAACGAGAAAAATGAACACAACCTGTTTATGGTTTGCCTAACATTTTTGGGCAAAATTCCACGAATAGCCACCGGTAATAATTGTTGCATTAAGACGTGGCAATCGTGAGACTTCATGCCAACAAGCTTTAAGTCCTGCATCAACACTAAACTCTTCATATTTGAAGAGTATCCTTGTGGTACTTTGATACTCTTTAAACAAAGACAAAAACTTATCTTCTCTTGTCTAGACATTGTGTAACATGCAGGGGGTAAATAAGTACGTTTACCAATCTCCTTTGGGGGCCAACTCTTCTCGGATATTCATGTCAATCAAATCCAAACGAGCATTCATTTCATCTTTTGTCTTTCCCTGAATGTTGAGTAGTGTACCAATCAAGCTATCACACACATTCTTTTCTACATGCATCACATCTATGCAATGTCGAACATCTTTGTCCAATATGGAAGATTAAAGAATATTGATTTCTTCTTCCAAGGGGTCGTTACAGATGACTTCTTAGATGTTTTCCCAAATACATGATATATTTTATTAACTTTTTCAAGAACTTGAAGGCCAGTAAGTGGATTTGGTGCTACGTCCCTCTCTTGATCTCCATTGAATGCTTTTTTCAACCTTCGATATGGATGATTACGTTTTAGAAATCTCCGATGACGTAGATACACCGTCTTTCTTCCATGTTTCAATTGATGAGTTGCAGTGTTTTCTTCACAGATAGGACATGCTTTATGACCCTTGACACTGTATCCTGACAAATTACCATAAGCAGGAAAGTCATTAATGGTGCAAAATAACATTGCACGCATCACAAAAGTCTCAGAAGCGAATGCATCAAATATTTCAACCCCATCAACCCATAATAACTTCAAGTCTTCAACTAGTGGGCTTAGATAAACATCTATGTCATTTCCAGGCTACTTTGGACCAAATATCATCATAGACAACATCATGTACTTCCTCTTCATGCACAATGCAGGAGATAAGTTGTAAATTATCAATATAACTGGCCAACAACTGTGATTGGTACTCAGATTACCAAATGGGTTCATTCCATCAGTGGCTAAACCAAGCCTAAGATTTCCACACTCTTTACCAAATTCAGGGAATTGTTGATCAATATTTTTCCATTGCTTTGAATCAGCTGGATGACGAAGCAGCCCGTCAATTTTTCTCTCATCTGCATGCCATCTAAGGTTTTTAGCATCTTTGGGATTCGCAAACAAACGCTTAAGTCGGGACACTATTGGAAGGTACCAAACTACTTTCAAAGCAGATCCATTTTTTTGTATCTGACCATTATCTTCACTATTGTTTTTTGACTTGTATCGTGATAAGCCACATTTTGGATACTTTGTCAAAAATTCAAACTCTTTCCTATATAAAATGCAGTCATTGGGACAAGCATGTATCCTTTTATACTCCATACCCATTGGACAGAGAATTTTCTTCGCATCATAATTACGAGTGGGTAGTGTATTTCCATCTCGCAACATTTCATTCAACAACATCAACAATTCTGTAAAACTCTTATCAGTTCATCCATTGCTCGCCTTCAAATTCATGAGCCTTAACACAACTGACAAACGTGTGAACTTAGTTGAACCAACATACAAAGGTGTTTCCGCATCAGTCGACATCATCTCATACATATGAGCTTTGGCAAAATTTTTTGCGCCAACATCGCGGATCATGTCCTCCAATTTGTCTTCATCCGGTCGATCTTCTTCCATGGTGGAATCAGTAACATTTTCAGTTTGCGAGTCAGTCGGAAAGTACATCTCTTCACCATGCCATATCCATGTTGTATAACATCTTAGGAAACCATCACAGATAAGATGTTCTCTAATTTGGGTTGCGTTCAACTTTCTCCCATTCAAACAGTTCACACAAGGACATCTAAACTTCACTTCATCATCACTTCTCCCCTCATTACGTTGTGCAAATTGTATAAATTCCTCTACACCTCTCTCGTACTCAGCACTAATACGTGGTAAATTAATCCAATTTCGATCCATTCCTAAATTTTACAAAATTAAAATTATACAATATTCTATATAAGATTATCAATTCAATCATACAATCAATTCAATCATACAATCATAAAATTAATAATCATTGAAATTATCAATTCAAACATTCTATCACAAATAATTACATATGAGAATTATCACAGTTTGTCCATAGGAATCATTCAATCACATAATTTTGATTTTATAAGAAATCTACTAAAAAAAGTTCATAGCATATTAATAAATTAAATAAATTTGCTGATAAAAAAAAATTAAATACATTTTATCTACCTCTATTCCAATCCTTTCCCATACAAGCTAACATACTTTGTCTCTTATTGCATGGAGGTAGAGGCAGAGAAAAGCTTCAGAATCGCAGAGAAGAAGAAACTGTTCTGTGTTTGGTATTTTTTAAAGAGAATATGCCGCGGTTCATCAAATAACCGCGGCCTATACTCCTTAAAATATAATAAAATGACATTTTTGAAATTCTTTTTGAAACTATATGCCGCGGTTCAGCCGGCAACCGCGGTATATAACTTTAAATATTTCAAATTTATTTCAAATTTTATTCAGATAAGGTAATATGTCGCGGTTGCTCTAAGAACTGCGGCCTATACCCTAACGTTGTGAATACCCAACTGTCTCCCCAACTGCCTTTTGGGGAATGTCAGTAGGTGACAGGGGGTATATGTCGCGGTTGCCTAGAGCAACCGCGGCATATTCCCCTGCCACCTACTGACATTCCCCATTAGTCAGCCCCTGCAATAAATTGGCAGGGGAATATGCTGCGGTCCTGCAGAGAACCGCGGCATATACCCCCTGTCACCTACTGACATTCCCCATCTTTCAGATTCGTGTAAAGTATGCAGGGAATACGCCGCAGTTCTTTAGAGAACCGCGACATATTTTCCTGTTAATTAATTTTTTTGCATACGTGGCGTCAAAGATGATGGTTGACTAGGGTATATTCTGTGGTTAAGAGGGGAACCGAGACATATAAGTTACATTTATTTACAAAACTGCCACCGCGCACCATTATGTTATGGTTTCTGGTGAACCGTGGCATAATGTGCACTGTATAAACCCATTTTTTTACTATTGCCTTCTCTGACCAAGACACACAAGACCGAACGGTCATGAGAAGGACCAACCCAAGGACAAACATTGCGCCATATTCTGTTTATGATTAGAGAGTAAAATAATTAGTCTTACTCAAAGAAATTAGAATGAATGCTTCAGTACATTTAAGAGTACACAAGCACAAGCAAGGGATGCACATAACCTACAGGTTCTTTATGGATAAAAACTGCTCTGATACCATAATGTAACATCCCAAAAATTATATCATAATTTTCGAATGATTAAACATTATAATATGATAGAACAGTTTAAGAATAAAAATAAATTTATAAGTTTACAGTCATTCAAAAATTGACCATAAATATAAACTTTACTTACAAAGGAGTTTCTCATATATAGAGTGCAATTAAAGAAAGTCCTAAGCACTAGGGGTTGGGTCTTCCTCAGTCTCCAACGCTTGCTCCAATCTTACATCATCACCTACTGCTCACATCCAAAGGATTGGATGATCATCGCAAGGAGGAAGGCAAACACATGCAACACATACAATGCAAGGGTGAGCTAGGTCTCACACAATCATACAATTCATTTCATATCCATCTAGCATTTCCGAGAATATCCATACACACATAAACATGTATGTCATCATAAATATAAGCATTTATTTCATAAAACTCATCAAAAGAAGCATTCTATCATGTTAAGACTTCTAGACACGTCCAGACATAGAATGTATGTAGAGCTGGGGCGGGTTGTGCACTTGTGGTGGCCTCGCTTTGCAAAGCCATTGCCGAGGGGTTTCACCCGACCACACACAAGGCTAGTCCATTACCGCGGAATAGACCTCCAGTGATAGCGCCTACCCTTGGACCTCCCACTACTCCCACCACACGCGTCAATCCTCTCTAAGTGAGAATGAACAACTGTTGGAGTGTTAGGGATAATCCCCCATATGGCAGCCTCTCACATTCATTCAACATACTAACTGATCTCACCCAGAGATCTTAATTCCGTATTCAATCCGACCACTTTAATCACATGATATACCTCCAATGCCATATTAATTTATACACACATCATGCAACATCAACCATTCTTACTTTACAATAAAATCCAAATACACCCTTAATTCACCAAAAGAAATTAACTAGAAGTTGAACCGAACGTTTTAAGCATGAGCCGAGCACTTAGTGCATAGGTCGACCACTAGAGAAAAATGGGCTGTCAGTGCAGGACCGAGCACCCTTTGATAGACCGGACGGGCAACAAATATCATGGCTCAAGTGAGACAAACCCATCTATAACCGAGAGTCTTCGCAAGACCGAACGACCATGAGAAGAATCAATTCTACTCTGACCGAAAGCATAAGACTGAACGAGAATGAGAAGAACACATTCTTCTCTAACCGAGACACACAAGACCAAACGGTTTCAACAAGAAAGACTCTAGTGGGCAACCCATTTATGATCGGGAGTAACACAAGACTAAGAGCCATGCAAGGCCGAATGGTCATGAGAAGAACCAACTCTTCTCTTACCTATAGTACAAGACCGAACGGTCATGAGAAGAGTCAAATCTTCTCAGACCTAGAGTACAAGACCGAAAGCAATAAAGCCGAGAGCAATACAAGGCCGAGAACCATTACAAGGTCGACAGCACCTAAGACCGAGAGCAATACCTGGCCGAGAGCAATACCTGGCATAGAGCACCTAAGACCTTAAGTAATATATGACCAAAAACACTACATTGCCAAACGGTCGTCAGAAGGAAGAACCCTTCTCTAACCTATAGTACAAGACCGAACGGCCATCAGGTGAGTCAAATTCTACTCTGACCGAAAGCATAAGACCGAACGGCCATAAGAAGAACACATTCTTCTCTGACCGAGACACACAAGACCAAACGGTTTCAACTTGCAAGACTCTAGTGGGCAACCCATTTATGACCAAGAGCAACACAAGACTAAGAGCCATGCAAGGCTGAACGATCATGAGAAGAACCAATTCTTCTCTGACCTATAGTACAAGACCGAACGGCCATGAGAAGAGTCAAACTTCTTTACACCTAGAGAACAAGACCGAAAGCAATACATGGCCAAGAGCAATACATGGCCGAGAACCATTACAAGGCCGAGAGCACCTAAGACCGAGAGCAATACATGGCCGAGAGCAATACAATGGTCAAGAGCAATACTTGTCATAGAGCACCTAAGACCGAGAGCAATACATGGCCGAAAACAATACATGGCCGAACGGTCATGAGAAGGACCAATCCTTCTCTGACCTATAGTACAAGACCGAACGGCCATGAGAAGACTCAAATTCTTCTCTGACCGAAAGGATAAGACCGAACGGCCATGAGAAGAACACATTCTTCTCTGACCGAGACACAAAAGACCGAACGGTTTCAACTAGCAAGACTCTAGTGGGCAACCCATTTATGACCGGGAGTAACACAAGACTAAGAGCCATGCAAGGCCGAACGGTCATGAGAAGAACCAACTCTTCTCTGACCTATAGTACAAGACCGGTCGGTCATGAGAAGAGTCAAATCTTCTCAGACCTAGAGTACATGACCGAAAGGAATACAAAGTTGAGAGCATTACAAGGCCGAGAACCATTACAAAGTCGAGAGCACCTAAGACCGAGAGCAATACAATGGCCGAGAGCAATACCTGGCATAGAGCACCTAAGACTGAGAGAAATACATGGCCGAACGGTGATGAGACGGACCAACCCTTCTCTGACCTATAGTACAAGATCGAACGGCCATGAGAAGAGTCAAATTCTACTCTGACCGAAAGCATAAGACCGAACGACCATGAGAAGAACACATTCTTCTCTGACCGAGACACACAAGACCGAACGGTTTCAACTGGCAAGACTCTAGTGGGCAACCCATTTATGACCGGGAGTAACACAAGACTAAGAGCCATGCAAGGCCGAACGGTCATGAGAAGAACCAACTCTTCTCTGACCTATAGTACAAGAACGAATGGTCATGAGAAGAGTCAAACTTCTTTACACCTAGAGAACAAGACCGAAAGCAATACAAGGCCGAGAACCATTACAAGGCAGAGAGCGCCTAAGACCGAGAGCAATAGATGGTCGGGAGCTATACAATGGCCGAGAGCAATACCTGTCATAGAGCACCTAAGACCGAGAGCAATACATGGTCGAGAGCAATACAACGATCGAGAGCACGTAAGACCGAGCACAATACATGGCCGAAAACAATACATGGTCGAACAGTCATCAAAAGAACCAACTCTTCTCTGACCTATAGTACAAGACCGAACGATCTTGAGAAGAGTGAAATCAACTCAGACCTAAAATACAAGACCGAAAGCAATACAAAGCCGAGAGTAATACAAGGCCGAGAACCATTACAAGGCCGAGAGCACCTAAGACCGAGAGCGATACCTGGCATAGAGCACCTAAGACCTTGAGTAATATATGACCGAAAACACTACATTGCCAAACGGTCGTCAGAAGGAAGAACCCTTCTCTAACCTATAGTGCAAGACCAAACGGCCATCAGAAGAGTCAAATTCTACTCTGACCGAAAGCATAAGACCGAACGGCCATGAGAAGAACACATTCTTCTCTGACCGAGACACACATGACCGAACGATTTCAACTAGCAAGACTCTTGTGGGCAACCCATTTATAACCGGGAGTAACACAAGACTAAGAGCCATGCAAGGCCGAACTGTCATGAGAAGAACCAACTCTTCTCTGACCTATAGTAAAAGATCGGTCGGTCATGACAAGAGTCAAATCTTCTCAGACCTAGAGTACATGACCGAAAGCAATACAAAGTCGAGAGCATTACAAGGCCGAGAACCATTACAAGGTCGAGAGCACCTATGACCGAGAGCAATACAATGGCCGAGAGCAATACCTGGCATTGGGCACCTAAGACCGAGAGAAATACATGACCGAAAACAATACATGGCCGGACGGTCATGAGAAGGACCAATCCTTCTCTGACCTATAGTACAAGACCGAACGACCATGAGAAGACTCAAATTCTTCTCTGACCGAAAGCATAAGACCGAACGGCCATGAGAAGAACACATTCTTCTCAGATCAAGACAAACAAGACGAACGGTTTCAACTGGCAAGACTCTAGTGGGCAACCCATTTATGACCGGGAGTAACATAAGACTAAGAGCCATCCAAGGCCGAACGGTCATGAGAAGAACCAACTCTTCTCTGACCTATACTACAAGACCGAACGGGCATGAGAAGAGTCAAATCTTCTCAGACCTAGAGTACAAGACCGAAAGCAATACAAAGCCGAGAGCAATACAAGGCCGAAAACCATTACATGGCCGAGAACACCTAAGATCGAGAGCAATACATGGCCGAGAGCAATACCTGGCATAGAGCACCTAAGACCGAGAGAAATACATTGCCGAAAACAATACATGGCCGAACGGTGATGAGAAGGACCAATCCTTCTCTGACCTATAGTACAAGATCGAACGGCCATGTGAAGAGTCAAACTTCTTTACACCTATAGAACTAGACCGAAAGCAATACAAGGCCGAGAACCATTACAAGGCCGAGAGCACCTAAGACCGAGAGCAATACATGGCCGAGAGCAATACAATGGCCGAGAGCAATACCTGTCATAGAGCACCTAAGACCGAGAGCAATACATGGCCGAGAGCAATACAATGTCCGAGAGCTATACCTGGCATAGAGCACCTAAGACCGAGACCAATACACGGTCGAAAACAATACATGGTTAAACGGTCATGAGAAGGACCAATCCTTCTCTGACCTATAGTACAAGAACGAACGGCCATGAGAAGACTCAAATTCTTCTCAGACCTAGGGTACAACACCGAAAGCAATACAAAGCCGAGAGCAATAGAAGGCTGAGAACCATTACAAGGTCGAGAGAACCTAAGACCGAGAGCAATACAATGGCCGAGAGCAATACCTGGCATAGAGCACCTAAGACCGAGATCAATACATGGTCGAAACAAATACATGGCCAAACGGTCATGAGAACGACCAACCCTTCTCTGAGACCCATAAGACCGAACGATCATGAGAAGGACCAACCATTCTTTGACCGAGACACACAAGACCGAGCGGTCATGAGAAGGACCAACCCAAGGACAAACATTGCGCCATATTCTGTTTATGATTAGAGAGTAAAACAATTAGTCTTACTCAAAGAAATTAGAATGAATGCTTCTGTACATTTAAGAGTACACAAGCACAAGGAAGGGATGCACATAACCTACAGGTTCTCTAAGGATAAAAACTGCTCTGATACCAAAATGTAACATCCCAAAAATTATATCATAATTTTCGAATGATTAAAAATTATATAGAGCTTGGGCGGGTTGTGCACTTGTGGTGGCCTCTACTGCTTTGCAAAGCCATTGCCGAGGGGTTTCACCCGACCACACACAAGGCTAGTCTATTACCACGGAATAGACCTCCAGTGATAGCGCCTACCCTTGGACCTCCCACTACTCCCACCACACACGCCAATCCTCTCTAAGTGAGAATGAACAACTGTTGGAGTGTTAGGGATAACCCCCCATATGGAAGCCTCTCACATTCATTCAATACACTAACTGATCTCACCGAGAGATCTTAATTCTGTATTCAATCTGATCACTTTAATCACATGATATACCTTCCATGCCATATTAATTTATACACACATCATGCAACATCAACCATTCTTACTTTACAATAAAATCCAAATACACCCTTAATTCACCAAAAGCAATTAACTAGAAGTTGAACCGAACGTTTTAAGCATGAGCCGAGCACTTAGTGCATAGTTCGACCACTGGAGAAAAATGGGCTGCCAGTGCAGGACCGAGCACCCTTTGATAGACCGAACGATCATGAACTGTGATGGCCAAAGTGAGACAAACCCATCTATAACTGAGAGTCTTCACAAGATCGAACCACCATGAGAAGACTCAATTCTACTCTTAGCGAAAGCATAAGACCGAACGGCAATGAAAAGAACACATTCTTCTCTGACCAAGACACACAAAACCGAACGGTTTCAACTAGCAAGACTCTAGTGGGCAACCCATTTATGACCGGGAGTAACACAAGACTAAGAGCCATGCAAGGCCGAACGGTCATGAGAAGAACCAACTCTTCTATGACCTAGAGTACAGACCGAACGGTCCTGAGAAGAGTCAAATCTTCACAGACCTAGAGTACAAGACCGAAACCAATACAAAGCCGAGAGCAATACAAGGACGACACCCATTACAAGGCCGAGAGCACCTAACATCGACAGCAATACGTGCCCGAGAGCAATAAATGGCCAAAAACAATACATGGCTGAACGGTCATGAGAAGGACCAACCCTTCTCTGACCTATTGTACAAGACCGAACGACCATGAGAAGAGTCAAATTCTACTCTGACCAAAAGCATAAGATCGAACGACCATGAGAAGAACACATTCTTATTTGACCGAGACACACAAGACCGAACGGTTTCAACTGGCAAGACTCTAGTACGCAACCCATTTATGACCGGGAGTAACACAAGACTAAGAGCCATGCAAGGCCGAAAGGTCATGAGAAGAACCAACTCTTCTTTGACCTATAGTACAAGACCGAACGGTCATGAGAAGAGTCAAATCTTCTCAAACCTAGAGTACAAGACCTAAAGTAATACAAAGCCGAGAGCAATACAAGGCCAAGAACCATTACAAGAGCGAGAGCAACTAAGACCGAGAGCAATACATGGCCGAGACAATTACCTGGCATAGAGCACCTAAGACCTAGAGTAAAACATGGCCGAACAGTCATGAGAAGGACCAACCCTTCTCTGACCTATAGTACAAGACCGAACGGCCATGAGAAGAGTCAAATTCTACTCTGACCCAAAGCATAAGACCGAACGGCCATGTGAAGAACACATTCTTCTCTCACCGAGACACACAAGACCGAACGGTTTCAACTGGCAAGACTCTAGAGGGCAACCCATTTATGACCGAGAGTAACACAAGACTAAGAGCCATGCCAGGTCGAAAGGTCATGAGAAGAACCAACTCTTCTTTGACCTATAGTACAAGACCGAACGGTCATGAGAAGAGTCAAATCTTCTCAAACCTAGAGTACAAGACCGAAAGTAATACAAAGCCGAGAGCAATACAAGGCCAAGAACCATTACAAGAGCGAGAGCAACTAAGACCGAGAGCAATACATGGCCGAGACAATTACCTGGCATAGAGCACCTAAGACCGAGAGTAAAACATGGCCGAACAGTCATGAGAAGAACCAACCCTTCTCTGACCTATAGTACAAGACCGAACGGCCATGAGAAGAGTCAAATTCTACTCTGACCCAAAGCATAAGACCGAACGACCATGTGAAGAAGACATTCTTCTCTCACCGAGACACACAAGACCGAACGGTTTCAACTGGCAAGACTCTAGAGGGCAACCCATTTATGACCGAGAGTAACACAAGACTAAGAGCCATGCCAGGTCGAATGGTCATGAGAAGAACCAACTCTTCTCTGAGCTATAGTACAAGACCAAACAGTCATGAGAAGAGTCAAATCTTCGCAGACCTAGAGTACAAGACCGAAAGCAATACAAAGCCGAGAGCAATACATGGTTGAGAACCATTACAAGGGCGAGAGCACCTAAGACCGAGAGCAATACATGGCCGAGACCAATACCTGGCATAGAGCACCTAAGACCGAGAGCAATACATGGCCAAAGAAAGGAAACTGGAAAGAAAAAGGGATACGTTACTTTTGTGAGAGAAGGAAAAAGATAGCATTAGACAAAGAAACTGAAGGAAAGAAAAGTCTGTAAAGGAAAGAGTGAAAGCTTATTTTTTTTTGATCGGCTAAGGTATGGGAAGCTTACCTTAAATTATTATTTATTTGTTTGATTTATGGTTATTTTGAATGTTATGAACATTTATTGAAGTGCGTGATTGTTTGAAGAATTATGAGGTTGTGTAATCTTTCTACCATGAAAAATGTTTCCTTTATTTTCATTTATGTGCGTTCATAATTTAAATTGAACAAATCAATATTTGAATGATGGTTTACAGAGAAGTGAATATTGGGATATTAGGGTTTTTAGTTTTATTTTAATTATAATTAATGTTTTATGAGGAATTAGGGTTTATTGTTTTATATAATTGGACAATTAAGGATTTAGAATCCTGATCATGTTAATTAAAATAATTAAAGACTAAGAATTTGTTCATGTTAATACGTTAATCTCTATATTTGGTAAATTCTAATTACCTTCATAATTCTAATTGTTTAATTCAATTAGATTCACCTATTTACCCTAATTAGCTTTCAAAAGCTGATTTACTTTAATGAGAAACTTTTCCCTTTTTTTTTCTTTCACTTAATCTGGAATTTTTTTTCCAGAGCATAACTCCTTCTTCTCTCAGATAGACCCAGTTATGGGCTGTTTTTTTTAGTCTCGCAAAAACCAGGGAGACTTCTTCCCTTTCATCCTTTGCGTTCTTACTGGGGTCTTTGGGGGTGACGACAACGGCATGGAGAGGCTGTGACTCCGATGGCGTCTTCATCTTCTCCAGGTGGCCTGCGGTGACGCGTTAGTGGTTCTTCCCCTTCTCGATTCAAGTTTCCCTCACACAGGGAAGGGAGACATTTTGTCTGCAGGCACGTCTTTGTCTCCGCAGCACGACGATCCTTGTTCGCGGGTGTGGCAGCAGTGATGCCTTCGCGAAATTTCGAACTCCGGCGACGCTGAAGCACTGGGTTTTGTCCTAGCTGTTGGCGCGTCTTGCGACTTAGGGTTTCGATTTGGGGCTCTTGCGGGAATTCTTCTTCTTTCCAAATTCATTATGGTTCTGAGTTTTAGCTGCAGGGAAAGCATCAATTCCATTCAAAATGTCAACCTTGGGGTTTTTGTCGAAATTGAGTTTCTGAAATTGATTTGGGAGTTTCTGGGTTTGATTCATCTTGTTTCTGAAATTGGGAAATTTGTAATCTGTTCTTGTAAATTAGGGTTTTTTTTTTTTGGTTCTTGCTATGCGTTCTGATCTTACCATTTGGGAATTGTTCCGACCTTGCGTTTTGGGTTTCTGATTTTCACCTTTTAAATTCTCACGGTGGTCGCGATGGCAGTGGCAACCGTGTCGTGGTGGTTGTCGGAGTTGCGCGAGTGGAGTCGCCGGTGGGTGTCTTGGTGGTCGTCGGAGTTGCGCGAGTGGGGTCGCCGGTGGGTGCTGTCGGGGTGTTGCGGCGGCCGGCCGTGGAGTCCCTGAGTGTTACTCTTGGCTTGCAGATTGGGATGGTCTGGTTGGACCAGTGGGTTTAGTTTGGACTTGGGTTGGATTGATTTGGCAGTGGGCCAAGTTGAAATAAAATAATTAAAAACAAAATAATAATAAGAGTTGTTTGGGTTAGTAATCTTAAAATTAGTTTTGGACTGGACATTAAATTAGTAATGGTAAAAGCAGAATTTATGATAGTAGAAAAAGTAAGATAATGAAAAATTAAAAATAAAGTTTATGTCTCTAAACTGATATTAGGAAAGTAATAAAGTCAAATAATAAAATTTTAAATATATTTGGAAATCGAAATTGGAGAATAAAATGATAATAAAGATAAAGGTTATGTTTTTGAATTTAAAATAATGGAAGTTAAAATCAATTAATTGATAGTTTACGAAATTGGTAATATGAAATAAATATTGATTGTTTTTAAAGATGAAAATAATGATATTATAATCATTCATTAGAATATTAAATTAATTACTAATTTTAGTTTGATAAGAGAGAGAAAAATAATGTGATTATAATCTTTTATTAAATCAATAAATGTTTTATTAATTTTGGATTGTTATGATATTTATTTATTTATTTGGAATGATATTATTTATTTATTTGTTTGGAATGATATTATTTAATTATTTAATTGGAATGATGTTTATGTATTTATTTATTAGTTATTTAATTATTTATTTAATTGTAATTTACTGAATCTGAGAGGATTTAGTTTGAGCACATTAGATTTTGAATGAGACTGTAGATAATGATGAATGACCAATATTAGGTGGAGAGTGAGAACGTTTGTTGTACTTATAGATATACGTTGGAACGAGTAAGTGTTGGGTTGTACCTAAGGGTGTAGTTGATGAGCACAAGAGTGAAGGATAAGTCCACCTGTTGTACCTAGTAAAGCCTGAGACTATCGTTCGATCGAGATAGCAACTTCCTTTGGCCTTGTGTGCGAAAAGGAAGAGCTCGGGTATTGAGCCCTCCTTGTGTGGGGGTGATGGTGTTTGTCTTGTCCTTGAGTGACAGGAAACATGTTCCTTAGCCAGGTAAGCGGGACTACTCGAGCAGACCTGTAGGAGAGGCTACAGGGGACCTGTGGGGAGGCTACAGGTTTGAGGTAGGGTACATGAGTGTGACTGATTCTTTTCACGGTGGAGTTATGGTACTGTGGAGGCTCATGGTGTGTTTCATGATGAAGGTTGTGTGATGTGATTAGTTCTGAGTGAGGTATATGTGATGTTGTACATGAAATAGAAACAATTATGTGAGTAAGGGTAGTGTTGTAGATGAATGATTATTATTAAATTGTGTTTATTGTTATTGGTTGTGTTATGGTAGCTTACCCATATTTGTTTATGTTGGTGGTGGTGTGTGTGTCTTGCGATGATCGTATGACCTTGGTTATACGGGAGCAGGGAGTGTAGCAGATACTCCAGACGCGTGATAGCGACATGAGAGTGGGGGACAACCTTTTATTTAAAGCTTTGAGTTATAAATTTTCAGAAATAATGTAATTGGATAAATTTTATTCCTTGGTTTATTTTATTAGTTTTGGAATTTTGCAATTGGACTATATTTTCTGGTGAAGTTAGTACTTTATTTGAATTCTGCAAGATTTAAATTTCAAAATTTTAATTGGCACCATTTTACGCATTAAGAGGATATTGAATTATCTTAATTTAATTATGATTCGTGACACCCAAAGTTGGGGCGTTACATTTGTCATATGCTAAGCACTTTAACTCATGAAACCATGTTTTTGAATCAATATTGAGATACTTCTTAAATTTTGGGTTGTGACCAAAATGAATCTCAAAACTCAGTCCATAGAATAACATAACATTTCATAAAATGCAAATAAAACAATTACAAAGACAAGAGAACTAGGTATAACTGAAATAGAAAAGCCTCTAAGCCAGTAATATTCAGTGATCCACATTCAAACAAAACAAAAGTTCTTGAAAAAACCAGAAACAAAAGAGAAGAAAAATAATACAAAAGACAGCTAAAATGAAATCTTGTCCTGCTTTATCTGGTCTCAGATGTTTTCGCCACAACACAATTGAAAAAGTTAATAATTTGGAAAACATCCGAAACTAAACTATATGATCGTGAATCATTTTTCCAAGAAAAGAAAAAGAAAGATAAAGAGAAAGAGAAATATGAATATGAATACTTGAATAAAACTATAAAAATAGAAAAAAAATAGAAATGAAAGTTCAAATCAAAGCTAAACTATAAAAATAGAAAAAAAAAGTTTAAAAATGAATATGAATACTTGAATAAAACTAAGAAACAGCAAAATAGTTTAAATATTCAACGAAAACTAAATCTACCATCTACCATAAGCAAACAAACATGTTAAAAAGAAAGAAATTAACAAAGAACAACAAAGAAAACAAAGTCAACCAAACATTTAGAAGACATTTAAAAGTCAAAAGAATATGCAAAAGAGAAAATTTAGAAGACATTTAAAAGAAAAAGAACGGCAAAGAAAACAAAGTCAACCAAACAGACATCTGAAATTAAAACAAGAACGGAAAAGAAAAGAGAAAAGATAAGAGATAAGCGAGAGAAAACCTGCAAGGCGTTGACGAAAACATGGAGGCCTAGTCGTAGGTCATGGGGAGAGACTCGAGCTTTGATTCCAAAAGCTTGGAGCAGCGAAGCTGAGCAAGAGTCCCCGGCCTCAGGTACTTGTTCCCGAAGCTCCGTGACTGCCTCCTTGCCTTAACCCTCCGAGTCTTCTCCTTCGACGACACCTTACCCATTTTCTCGTTCCCCACACTCAACCCAGACTAAAAAAAAGAAAATAAAATTGAAAAACAAAAATCAAGAAGAAGAAGAGAGAAAGAGAAAGGTTGGTACATGGTGGTGAGGTGGAAGGTGAAAATAGAAGGCGGGAACAGAGAGGAGGAAAAGAAAGGAATGGGGACGCTAGGGTTTTTATTTTACTTTCAGAAAGGCATGGTTTATATTTGTAAGGAGAAAGAAGAAGTGAAGAAGAAAGAAGAAGTGAAGAAGAAATAAAAAAGTGACGAGGTTTATATTTGCAAACCAAAGAGAATGGTTAAATCTAAATTTTAACCAGAACAATCCACAACATAAAAATAATAATAAAATATAACTTATTAATAAGAAAAAGGCACGGTTCCTTATGTTCCTTAAAATACATATTTTTTTTAGATTAAACGTTGTCGTTAACCATAATTTTATTACAAGTAACATTAATTATTTCACAATGAAGGTCCAATGTAAGCATAACAAATATTTACATCTTATAATTTTTTATTTTATAATAAATTTTGGATCTAACAAATTTTATATGCATGATGGATAAGATTTGATGTAAAACATAAAATAAATTAATTAAAAAATTGTCTTGAGTCTTCGTGTATCATCTTAGATGACTATGTAACAATTGAAATGAGAAAAACTTATAACTTATATTTATATATTAATAAGTATCTAGTGTTAGATTCTAAAGGTTTGAACTAATTTATTTATAAATATTTTTCTCTCTATCATTACATATCATCATTATATCATTATTTTTCTCTCTTTAGTAATAAAATAATTGTAATTAATCAAAATATCGCATCAATATTATTAAGTTTATTATAAAAACATATTTTAATCAAAATATAGCATTAATATTATAGCATTAGTATTATGGATTTTAGTATATATATATATATATATATATATATATATATATATATATATATATATATATATATATATATATATATATATATTACATTCCAGCCATTTGTGCGGACACGCACCATGGCTTTTAAATAATTTTTTTTGGAAGAAATTCATTAACCCGTTTCCTTTACTAAAGAAAAAACAAATCAAATACAATAAAATTTTTAATGATAAAATCAATCAATTGAAATTCTAAAATCTTGAATTTTTATTTAAAATTATATAAAGAGAAAAATTAAGTGCTTTATTTATTTATGTGTGTTTTTTTTTCTCTAACCATTTTATTGTGAAACCGCTCTCCAGAGTCCCTAATTTCATCACTGTTCTTCTTCGCTTATTTATTTGCTCTTTTCTCTGATCCCTAATTTCGGGGCTCTTCTTCTTCCTCACTTCTTTATTTGGTGATTCTTCTTCTTCTTCACTTCTTCTTTCTTCAAACCGCCTGAGTCCTATGAACCTCCTCAAACATGGCATTAAAAGCCTTAAACCTCTCCCTGAGAGCACTCTTGGACACCCCAGAAGAAAACCCTCCACTCACATGCAACCCCTCATCCCTCAAACAATACAACACCCTTACCCACGTTGCCCTCTAGTAGCTCGTAGCTTCTTGCGAAACTTTCCAGTGAGCTTCTTCAAATGGTGCTTGGTTCTGGCATGGTGGATTGCAGAAGGGTTGGTTGGGAATGGGTATTGGGGAGAGAAAAAGAGAAAAAGAGAGAGAGAGAGAGAAAATATTGCAGCAACAGCAAAGGAAAGAGAAAAAAAGTGCAGACAGGTCAACACAAAATTAACTCTGTTTATGCTAATTTAACAGAGGGGACTTCATTTATACTATTTTTACAACTTTGGGACTCAATAGATTCATTTTTAAAATCGGGTATTAAATAGAAATTCACTTCTTAACAAGGGGATGAAGTAAGCATTTAAACCTTATATTTACCTCAAATTCTTTACATTTTTTAAACATGCAATATCAATTTTTATTTTATTTTTTATTGTTGAGTTCCTTAAATGTGAACATGAATTTAAAAACTCAACATCCTTACAAGTTAATTAATGTTTATAGTTTTTACTTTTTAAATTAACACAAATAAGTATTAAAGTGACATGATATTTTGAACACGAAGTTATAAACCACACGGTCTTATAAAAAGTCATAAAATTAGAAATTATACATTAATTTATTTATAATCAAAAGAATTTAAAAGAAGATGACGATGATGATGGAATCCGTTTTGGGAACTAAATGGAGATCCATGAAGGGAACATCGATTTAAGCTAGGGCTAAGAGATTGGAAGAAGAAGGAGGAAGTAAAAGATGGAGCTTCAAGGATTCTACTCTTGTGAAGGATCACATTTTGGTCTTCTTCTTTATCTTAAAAAACTTTTTGTAAATATGTAATATAGCTTATTTTTAGGCTTTGTATTTGTCCAAGACACTTTGTTTAGCTTTGTTTAGAAAGTTTGATGGCTTTAAGAGTTAAAAATGGGTTTTGGAATTAGTTAGTTACAAGGAGTCATTGCATTAAATGCGTTGACTAATTTAGTTACAAAGCATAAGGCTCCTCACATTTAATGTTTAGGCTCCTTCTCATTTAATGCTTAGGTTCTTCATGTAATGCTTAGGCTCCTCATTTAATGATGAAGCTCCTCATTAAATGATGGAAAGGATCCTAAGTACCATGTACTCTAGCCTTCTCCTTCACCTATAAAAAAGGAGACACCTTTTTTTAATCTGTAGAACTTGATTGAATGATAAGTAACTCATCTTTTCCAACATGTCTAATATGTTTTTGAGTCATGAGTATTTGATGGCTTTCAGAGTTAAAAAATGGGTTATAAATGGATTTTTGAAGGAGTTAGTTGCAAAGAGCCTTTGCATTAAATGCTTTGACTAAGTTAGTTACAAAGCATAAGGCTCCTCACATTTAATGCTTAGGCTCTTCATTTAATGCTTAGGTTCTTCATTTAAGGCTCCTAAGTATACCATGTACTCTAGCCTTCTCCTTCACCTGTAAAAGAAGAAACACCTTTTTTTAATCCTTAGAACTTGATTGAATGTAAAGTCCTTTTGCTAAAATTGGAAGACTTCTATTCTTGAGTTCTCACCTTATGAAATTGTCTTCTTCTAGACTTCTTCATACCTTCTCCTTCATGGTTGGCCTAACCTTCAAGAAGGGCATTTACCAAGACCATACAACACCAACATCTTCATCTCTTCATCTTTATTTACTTCTCTACTTTCATTGATCATCATGGAGTCAACCTCTTTGAAGAAGCTTCATCAACTCATCATAGAGATTATCTTATCTTGAAGGAGCCTCCTCAAAGCAATCTCCATCATATGGTCACTATCTTGGAAGTCTTTAAGAGATAAGTGTCTCAAAGTTCTTACCTATTTTTTCTTATCCATTTTTATTCTTGTGAATTCCTTGTTGTCTCATATTTTCCAACATATCTAATATTTTTTTGAGTCATGAGTATTTGTTGTATGTCTTGAAATATTGATTTTAATTAATTGTTCTTCTTGAATCATCCATGTTGTGCCTAGGATTTCCACTTTTTCTATTTGAATGTGTGTAAATTTTATGGGTTTGGGTCATCTTTTGAGTCATTTGATTTGATTTTATGATCTTATTGTTTTTTCCTAAGTCTTGTATATCCATATATATATATATCATCACATATTTGTTGAACTTGAAAGAAAAATTGAAAACATTGAAAACTTCAAACCTACCCATTTTCGGAACTCGATTTTCAAAAATTAATTGTAAAGGAGCAACTTAGCCAAGTCTCACGAGAAAACTTGGCTTGCTTGAAAACC
>CM050932.1:14230181-14275314 GCA_027742785.1 Vigna reflexopilosa
TCTAGTGTGGAACCACTGTTGAATGATAGGGCTGGTGAAGGGAGTAGTTTTTCTCACCTCCCAAAGGAT
The DNA here is from genome assembly GCA_027742785.1 of Vigna reflexopilosa. Classification (NCBI taxonomy): domain Eukaryota; kingdom Viridiplantae; phylum Streptophyta; class Magnoliopsida; order Fabales; family Fabaceae; genus Vigna; species Vigna reflexopilosa. The sequence goes on from CM050932.1 coordinate 14,230,251, forward strand.
GGAAATCATCATGTAGAGGTATGTGCAAAAGCTTGTTTGGTATTGGCCCATCCATTTTGGAGTTCAGAATGAAGGTTTTAATTGTTGTTATTATTATTGTGAAAACCAATTGTTGCAAAAGCTAGTCGTTAGTTGAAGTGAAAAGAATGATTTTTATCTAGGTATCAACTCATGCAAGAGCTTATTGAGTTTACATTGAAACATAGATGATGAGGAATTCTTGGGCAAGAATTAAACCCTCAACTTCTTTAATGGTAATAATATCAACTTTGCTTTCAATAAGAGCAATAGTAGAATCTTGAGGAAGACCTTAAAGAATAGAGTTCAAATGTACTTTAAAAGAGACTGAATCTCCAACCAAACAAAGAGAGTCACCAAGACTCTTGATATGAGAAAGAAAAACAAAAACTGTGTGATTATATATATATATATATATATATATGTATGTATGTGTCCATCATGCCCTGCACAATTAGGCTTAGTGCATGGATAATATGGTTGTTGGTAAGTTAATGGATCACATGCAGTAATGTCATCTTAAAATTTGAGTTTTGAATTGAATTCAATCTTACAAAAACTAGCTTGTAAAACAAGAGTAAACCCCTAAAAGAAAGTCTTATTTTCCTTAATTTGTTCTTTAAAACTTTATTTGAAGATAATTTGTGGAAAAGCTATTTTATGATAGCTGGTATTTCATGCACCATAATCACCACCTCCACCACCACTACATCCACCACCACCGCTATCGCCGCCACCACCAACACCACCATCACCACCACCACCACCACTACCACCACAACCATCACCATCACCCCCACAACCACCACCACCACCGTCGCCGCCACCACCAACACCACCACCACCGCCACAGCCACCACCACCGCCACCACCACCACTACCGCCGCCGCCGACACCACCACCACTACCACCACAACCACAACCTCCACCCCCACCACCACCCCCACAACCACCACCACACCGCGGCCGCCGCAACCAACACCACCACGACCGCAACCAACACCACCACGACCTCAACCACCACCACTACCACCACCACCACCACCACTACCACCACCACTACCACCACAACCATCACCACCACCCCCACAACCACCACCCCAACAACCACCACCACCACCGCCGCCGCAACCGGAAAAGGAAAGAAGATGAAGCAAGAAAGAGAAGAGAAGAAGAGAGGGAGAGAGAAAGACAAGAGAAAGAAAAGAGAGAAAGGAAAAAAGTTGAAAGAAAAGAAATGGAGGAAAAGGAAAAAGAGCAATTAAGGGCAACATCTCCTCCTACACTTACAATAGAACCTAGTCTATTAAGGGGAGGTTTCTTATCCTTTCACTTTTCTCCATTTATTTTTCAAAGTCCAAAATCTAACTTTTCTTTCCAAGAATTTGCCATGCCATCTTTAAAACTGCTAAAACTTTCAACACATGGCAATTCACAACTTGGGTTAGGGTTACTTTTGTGTTACCACTAACTCAAGATACAAATAAAAATGAAGAAAGGTTTCTTTATTGTATTAAATTTGAAAATTTTAAAATTAAGAAACTTTCTTCAAAACACATTCTTTTATATACCTTGTTGGGTCATAGAAAACTAATTAGAAATATGTTTGATGCTTATTGCAGATTGATCTTTGACCCAGGAGGAACTTGTATGGAGTCTACAAAAATAAGTTCTCAAGCAAGCCATCAGATTTGAGGACAAATCCTTTCCAAGGGGGAGGGGATGATGACTTGGGCCCAAGCCCATCAAATAATCAAAGCTTCATTACTTGTAGAATAAAGTTGCTTGGTGCACCCCCACATTTTACTAAGGCCACCATAGCATTTCTTCATATTTTTCAGCACATGTATTTTGTGCAGCTAGTGTTTCCATGCATATTCTAGAATCTCAGCACATTCCTTGCATGTCCACGTGGTCTAAGATCCACTTATTTTGGGATTCATCTCCACCGTGCATAGCTAAGGGGATTTGCTATAAATCCACCTTAGCATCCATTGTAAAAACACTTTCGTTGATGTATGATATTCAATCTGCTAATGAGTTTTCCAGCACATGAAAATCTGTCCGAAAGTCTTCTTACCTGAGCTTCTCCACATCTCAACTAGCTTCCTTCCAATGGAAGGTTGTCTGAGCTAGTCTCCACCTCATCTGTGCGCTCTTTCACTGCCACCTTCATCCATCGAACATCTTCATCCGCACCTCACCTTGATTCCTTTCAGCACCTCGTTACTGTTTCATTAAGCTCCTCCACTGCCGCCTCTTAGTTCATCCCCGCAACTCACCTGCACCGCATCTCCAATTCACACCACACCTAAATTTTCCGCATCTCAGCTTGCAACCGCCATTGATTTCCACCGCATCTCACCTCTGCTATTTTCCATATCATGTCCGCTGCTACTTCATTCACGATCTCTGTTGCTGGTTCAAATCCTTGAGGTTGGAGCAGATCATCAATCACCCTCGTCATCACGCCACCACCACCATCAACACCACTAACACCGCCACCACCAGTACCACCATCACCACAACCAGTACCACAACCACCACAACCACCATCCCGCCACCGCTGCCACCGCCGCCACCGCTACTGCCAACACCACCGCCACAACCACCACGATCACTATCACCACCACCACCACCACCACCACACCCACCACTAAATCCATCACCACCACCGCCACCACCAACACCACCACCACCACTACAACAACCACTACCACCACCATCGCCGCCACTGCCGCTGCCACCCCCACCACCACCTGCATTGCCAACACCACCACCGTCGCCATGACCGCCGTCACCACCACCACCACCACCCTCGTCACCACCGCCATCACCACAACCACCAGCACTAACACCACTAACACCACTACCACCACCACCACCACCGCCGCCACCACTACCACCACCACCACCATAACCGTCGCCGCCACCGCCGCAACCACCACCACCACTACCACCACTGCCACCGCCGCTGCCACCACCACCTCTACCACCACCATCACAACCACCACCACCACCATCACTAGCACCACTGCAACCACCACCTCACTGCCGCTACCGCCACCGCCATTCCCACCACCACCACAACTGCCACCACTACCGCCGCCACCACCACCACAACCACAACCACCACTGCCACCACCACTACCACCACAACCACAACCACCACCTCCACCACCACTACCACCATAACCACAACCACCACCACCAACGTCGCTGCCTCAACCGACGCCACCACCACCGTCCTACCACCGCTGCCACAGCCGCCACCTCCAGTGCCACCACCACTACCACCACCACCACCACCGTCGCCACCACCACCACCACCACCACCACTAAATTCACTACCACAACCGCCACCACCAAGACTACCACTACAACCACAACCACCACCAACACCATTGTCGCCGCCATTGCCGCCACCGCCGCCGCCACTGCCGCCACCGCAGCCACCACCACCACTTCCCTCACCACCACCCTCGTCATCACCACCGCCACCCCAATCACACCCACCACCACCACACCCACCACCACCACCACCGTCTCCAACACCGCCGTCACCACCACAACCATCACCTTCGTCATCACCACCGCCACCACCACCACAACCACTAAAAACACTAATACCACTACCACAACCACCACCGTCTCCAGCACCGCCGTCCCCACCACCACCACCACCGTCGTCATCACCGCCGCCATCACCACCACCACCACCACTAACACCACCACCACTACCACCACCACCACAACCACTACCACAACCACTACCACCACCACCACTACCGTCCCGCCATAGCTTCCAGCGCCGCCACCACCACCACCACAAACACCACTACCACTACCACCACCACCACCATTACGACAACCTCCACCACCACCACCACTACCGTCCCGCCAAAGCTACCAGTGCAGCGACCGCCACTCCTACCACAACTACCACAACGATCACCACCACCACCGCCGCCACCACCACAACCATCACCACCACCACGACTACCACCGCAACGACAACCTCCACCACCAACATCACTGCCTCCGCCGTCACCACTACCACCACCGTCCCGCCACTGCCGCCACTGCCACTACCACTACCACCACCACCACCACCCTCACTACCACCACAACCACAAGCACCACCACCACCACGTCGCCGCCACCGCTGCCGCCATCACCGCCACCACCACTACTACCACCACTACCATCGTCTCCAACACCGCCGTCACCACCACCACCACCACCACCCTTGTCACCACCGCCGCCACCACCACCACCGCCACTAACAGAACCACTACTACCACCACTAACACCACCACCACTACCACCACCACCTCCACCAAAACCACCACCACCAACACCACCGCCCCCACTACTACCATCACCACCACCACTACCACCACTGCCACCGTCGCTGCCACCACCACCTCTACCACCACCACCACCACAACAACAACAACAGTGGCAGCAACAACCCTCTTTATCAGACAGAACTGCAAAGCTTGAAGAGACTCTTCATCAATTCATGCAGGCAACCCAGTTCAACCAAAAAAGCACAGAAGTTGCTATCAGGAACCTGGAGATACAGATGGGCCAATTAATCAAACAAGTCCAACAAATGTAAGATAAGGCTCATAAAAATTTTAGGGCTAATACTGAGGTTAACCCTAAGGAAGAATGCAAGGCTATAACAAGCATGAAAGATGAGATAGAAAAAGAGAGAAAAAGAGAAAAGAGAGATGAAAAATGTGAGAGAAAAGAAAAAGAAAGATTGAGTGAGGATGAAAAAAAAGAAGAGGGTGAAAAAGAATTTTTGAGTGAAAAAGAAATTGAGAAAAAAGAAGAGGTTGAGAGAAAAAAAAAAGAGGAAGAAAATATTAATTTTGAAAAAAAAATATCCAGCACCCTGAAGAACATGTTACAAGAAAAATACAAGCAGGGTGCTTTAAAGAGATCTCCAAAGAATTGGGGATAGAAGTTCTTGTGACAGAGGCCTTGCAGCAGATCCCTGAATACAAAGAGTTTTTGAAGAAGCTCCTCAAAAAGAAAAATTTTAAAGAGGAGACAAATGAAAAACAAGGGGATTGCAGCATGATCTTGCAGAGGACTCTTCCTCCATAAGTAGAAAACCCAGGAAGTTTCACTATTCCTTGGAACATTGGGGACCACAAAATTAGAAAAGCCTTAATTAATTTAGGGTCCAGCATCAACTTAATGCCCCTAGCTGTTCTAAAAAAGATTGGTGAGTTAGAAGTTAAGCCAGCAAGGATGTCCCTCCTCATGGCAGATGGATCCCCCAAAAAACCTTATGGTATGGTAGAAGATGTCATGGTGCAAGTTGATAACCTGAGGTTCCTGGTGGATTTTGTGATACTAGAGATGGAGGAAAATGCAGAGATCCCTATCATTCTTGGAAGGCCGTTCCTGAAGACGGCCAAAGTAATCATCAATGTTGATGAAGAAACCATAACTCTCAAAGACCAAGAAGAGGAGTTGACCTTCAAGGCCTGTAACATAGGGCGGCAGATTCAAGTGAAGAAAACCAATCCCAAAGCTGCATTAAAGATGAACCCAGGAATGGTACCACAGCCGCCAAACCAAAGAGGAAAGGTAAAAAGTGTTTTCTGTCACAGGTACCTAAAAAGGAAAAAGACAGCAAAGGAGTAGATGTTCACCAAAGTCCTCTAAAGAAGCAGGAAGGACTGAGACCATGCCTCCCTATACAATTCAACAAAAAGTTCTGGGTGATAAAGGACTTCACAGCTGATGGACTAGTAGAGATTGAATCTCCTATTTCTAGGAGAACCAAAAAGGTGAAAAGGAAAATGCTGAAGATCAGCTGGCAGGCTAAAGGAAAGGATGACACCACAATCAAAGATGCAGCTGGTTGATGTGATATGAGCTTATTGGGTCAAGCTAGTGACGTTAAAAAAGCGCTTGTTGGGAGGCAACCCAGTGCTCTGAACCTTTACTTTTTAATTTTTAATTTTTATTTTTGGTTCTAATGTGTGTTTTCTTTTATTTTATTTTATTTTTATTGTTCTCGGCTTGAATGAACTAAACTGCTTTGATTCAATTGTGCCTGTTTGTGTGATAAATTTTCTTTTTGAAAATTCTAGTGAGACAGGTGCTTGAAACAAAGTTTGATTAAAATACTGAGCAGGTTGTTTTTCTGAATTTGAGAACTTGTGAGTTACCTGTGTGAGTTTTGAGCTTCAGAGTTGTTTTTAAATAATTGTTGTTACTTGCCTGCAGGTTCCATATGATCAAGCCCATCTTTTGTTGTCCCTTATTCTTTTGGCCTTTAAAATATTTTTGCCCACTGAAAAGAGAACAATTTGTTCTAACCTTTGAACCTTGAGCCTAATATGTCTTGAAAAACCTTTTTGAAAAAAATCTTTACCTTGAGTTAAGTTGAGAACATTTGATAGGTATTGATAAAGGATCAAGTTTGGGGTTACTAGGAAACAACCCACCTCTCTAAGCAGTGAGCAATCAAAAGAAAAAGCAAGAAAAAGGCAAAAAGAAAAGAAAAAGTAAGAAAAAGAAAAATTCAAAAAGAAAAAGAAAGAGCTCACTGCAAGCGAAGGCTGGGATAAGGAAAAGAGAGTTGTTCTTAAAAGTTGAATTCATAAATGTCTCTTTTAACTCAAGGAACTTTGTTGACCAGAAAAACCAAGTTCCTTCTTAGCCTAGCCAAGTTACAAGCATGAAAAGCCCTTGTGATGACAACCTGTTTGTGAGTATGTTTGATTGTGGTTAAATGAAAGGCAAAATTAATTTGTGTGATATTGTGATGACAGAGAGAAAAACCATGCACCTGTGAGTTGAGTGAGACACTTTTGAATGTTGAGAGATATATTTCTGAGTGCTTGAGTGAAAAATTTTTCCTGGTGAGGAATAGTTCTCTAAATTTCTGATTGCATATCTGCTTGGTTGATTGATCACTCTTGAGGATAGCACCTGTTGAAAATGCATCACATTGAGCATGGTTTAATTGAAGCATATGCACATCTTGACTGAAATCTTATGCTGAAATTGATAAAAGTGATTCCTTGTCTTGAAAATTTTTTTGAAAAAAGTTGAGTCATTGTAGTGATTGTTCTAAAAAGCTTAGTTGCATTTTGTTTGCTTGAGGACAAGCAAAGTTCTAAGTTTGGGGTTGTGATAACGGTTTGCTTGAGGACAAGCAAAGTTCTAGGTTTTGCATCCCTGGCAGAAGAGAGCTTAGCAATACACTCCTAGCCAATTCTTAGTCTTCCATTCTTCTTTTCTTTTCTTCCATTGTTCATAGGTTCCCCCATGTCTATGGGGAACTAATTTCTATTTGTTGTTGGGGAATGATGTAACCTTGTAAACTCTCATGAATTTAAACTGATTCTTAATTCTATATGCTTTTTCATTAATTGTTAGAGTAATTCATCTGTTTTATTCTTGCTTATACAATAGCATTATCTGTGAGTTGCATGAGTGCCGGGAGGTTCCTTTCAATTCAGGTCCTTGTTGAATTACTCACAAGGATTATATTGCTCAGGGATGAAGGTATGAGTCTTATTCATCTTCACCTCTTGATCTTCACATCTTTTTACCAGGAATGCTAGGAATTGTATGAACTGGTAATTAGGGACAGGCTTATTTACCTAGGGATCGGGTTTAAGTGTTTTATTGAGGGACGTTGGCATTAATGAATAAAGAAGAATTCTTATATACATGACAGGGAACTTGGTGAAATCTAACCCCAACAACCTACTCATCTCATGTAAATCAACCTTCATTCATCTTTGTGCTCTTTTGCCATTGATCAATTTTATTTTGCTTTATTATTTTGCAATACAAACTCATGATCTCATTTATTTTAAGTCTTAATTAATCTTGTTTTCACACAACTGTTCAACACCGAGAGTCCTCTAGATACTATACTTGGTCTTACCATTTAATATTACTTGTGCGACTCAGTACACTTGCCGATTTGCCCCAATAATAGGGAGTTTCGTTTTGTTTAGAGCCAAAGACTAATTTACGTGTCATTGTCGTCTTGAAGTCCCTCCACCAGGTTTCAATTTGGGATAAAATCTTCTTCCTTATCCTCTCATCATCAGGAATAACCCAATTTTCCTTTTTAAAAAGAAAAATAATGTTAAAGCATGTTCAACGAAAATAAGTCAATGATGGAAGTAAAACACCTTAAACATACCAAAACATCCTGCCATAGTAGATTTTTGTCAACCTCTAACACATCACCCCAATAGGTAGCGAGAATAGGGACATGAAATCTTACCAGCGTGCCCAAGTAACTCTTAAAATCTGTTACATGTTCCCTTATAGCTACAAATGTTTTAGGATCAAACTCCATTGGCTTTGGTTTATCATTAACCTGACGGGATGTGACACCAGGCATCCGAGTCACAGATCTACCACCCCCTTCCGTTTCAAGTGATCCAGAGCTCGTCATACCTGTTTACAAAGTTAGTAAATTATAGTTAGAACAAAGAACGAAATGGTGATACTGGAGAAGATGACGAATTTCACTGACAACGAACAAACACAAATATCATATGTTGAAGGAAAAAATAAACAATTATACATATAGCATACATCCAGAATCGAAAAACACAACTCAAACACGAGCACATACATCCTACATATAAGATATTAAAGATAAAAAAAACATACTTCAAATGGTGTCGTTAGAGAATATGATGAAGTTCGCTGACCACATACGACACACAACTTAAAGATAAACGAAAAACATTCGGCAAACGTTAGAAATGGGAACCAAATGAATTTACAAAAACAGAAAAGATTGAACATAAGCTTCTTTCTTTATCGCAATCGTCCACGAAGAAGAAATTTCAAGTAGAAATGGTAGCGCGAAAAAACAGTGAGACCGTGTTATGTTCTTACATTCACATTCCACGTCTAATACAAGACACACTTGACGTTATATTTAAAAATCACGTCGCAGACGAAACTAAATCTACGTTTCAATTAAAAAACAGGCGCATTAAATACAACGTCATATTGTCTGGGTATTTGACGTTTTCTCTTAATTAGCCGCCAATATCAGAAAGTACCGTACTTATCGATCTGTTTTCTTTTTACTCCTGCCATAAAACGTCAGAGGCTGCGGGGCTCTGGGACGTGAAGGGAATTGAAGTATATTAGGAGCATTAATGGTGTGCTGAATAGAACGTTGTATTCGGTAGGGTTTTGACGTTTTTTTCTTCTGCCAATATCAAAATATGGCGCTCTTTTTTGTGTTTAAAATTAGACATGAAATCTTTTCTTTTTTGATCAATATCATAATCAGTTTTTCATCAATATCATAATCGTCTCCAGTATAAAAAGTTCCTCAGGTGTCTTCATCACTTATCCCGGGCAACCTTCTCTTTTCTTCTTAATGATGATGAAGAAGAAGCCATGTCTGAATAGAAATCTTGGAACGTCTTTCACAATGTAGAATCTTTAACAAACATGTATGAATATTATATTAAAATATTAAAATAAGTTAATTATTAATTAAAATTTACATAAAAAAGTTTTAAAAATATGTTAAACTTGAAAAACCGTTTAACATTTCTTTAAATTTTGTTTTTAAATTAAAATTAATAAATAACTAATTTATTATATTATTTTAATATGATTTAATATTTTAAAACATATTAAATAACATTTTATATTATTGTTATTATTTTATTATCAATTTTAGTTTTATTATTTTTATTATTAATTTAATAATTATTATAGAAATAATAAAATTTATTAAATGCACAATATTAATTTTTTTTTTGTGCTATGTGAGATTAAATATCTCTGAATTAAACTACAATTATTACTTTTTCTCTGAATGGTGTTTGAACGTCGTTTTCGGCTGGGATTCGAAGTTCATACATATTGGCGGTTACTAAGCATAATTACACTATATAAGTGAATCAAACGAGATCTATTACTTTTTCTCTGAATGATGTTTGAACGTCGAATTTTGCAGGGCTTTCGACGTTCTTAGAAGTTGGTGGCGTGTGGCAGGTACTAAGTATAATCACATGATGTACATCATCGGTTCATCTATAAATATAGCTTGCATTTCACGCATTCCCTTGCCTCCTGTTTCCATATTAAACATATTAGGATTCATAATGTTCATTTTGTTTGCATTTTCTTTTTATTAGATTTCTAAGCATCTCTGTTCTCCATATTTGGAAGTGGTTTATTCATCGTCATTTCGTATGAAGGAGCCCTTTCCAGTTCAAGTTAACAAAATGTTTTTATTTATAGTACAGAAATGGTTAAGATATCTTACCGAAAGGAAAGTGCTTACGAAAAAAGAAATATGGTTCACAATATGTTTAGTGCTGAAACAATTTTAAGCTCTAAAAATAAAAGTGGTTCAACTTCATCATTTAACAATATATGATTCCTTTTTTAAATTGTCCGTAAGTTGTACTCCTCCGTTAGATTTCAGAGCTACTGATTTCTAAGAGAGGAGACAACTTATGGACAATTTAAATTTGGAATCTTTTTACACCGTTTGACGTCGAACTTTAAGTACACTCGATGCAAAAATAAATTTTATTTAATTATTAAAAGATATGTGAAATTAATGTTCTTAAACATAGTCTACATCCTAAATAAAGTGCCGCATTCAGTACTCAATCAATAACAAAATTCTTTTTATAGTCTACACCGTAAATAAGTTATCGTACTGAAAGGGAAGTGCTCAGAAAAAAGAAATACGGCTCACAATATGTTTAATGATGAAATAATTTTGAGAATAAAAATAAAACGTCAAAGCCCTAGAGCCTTCGACGTTCTATGGCGCGCTTTTTAATTGCAAAGGTCTTCAACGTCGTATTTGATAGGTCTTCGACGTTAGATTTTTTTCCACCAATACAATAGGGTGGCGAACTTTATATATATTTTTCTTTAAAATCAGACATGAAATTTTTTCTTTATACTTATTCCTGAATTGATTCAAGTTAGCATTGTACTGAAATTTGCACTTTTAACCAGAGATCAGTTTTTTATCATTTTTTGCTAAAATAAATCTTCATTGCATTTCTAAATAAAACCGAAGGAAATGGAAAAACCAGCGGGGGCTTCATACCCATGATTACAAAATTAAAAAAAAACATAGAAAAGTAGTCCCCATTATTATCAAGAAGATTCCATTGAATCTTCATCGTCAGAATCTTCGGTATGATCTTCACCGCGACTAGGTTGACTTCCGACAGATTGCTCATCAGTGAAGAACCATCCATTCTCAGTCCTTTCATCCCAATAGATGACAGACTTGGTACATCTACTCCTTGGAGTTCCAACACCTTGCTGATAAATACTCCATATGGCAATTTGTGTGCATCATCTTCTCCTGCAGCGATCATGTGGTCTTTGAGAACCGCGACCCAGTTGGTTGGTATTCTAGTCTTGATAGCATTCAACATAAATACATCTTCTGTTGACATTCTGTCCTCGTTCAATCTTCCAGGCAGGAGTAGCCAAGTCAGGACATAAGCAATAATTTTCGCCTCCTTGTTTAAGCCATCATGTAGGTATTGCTTATCCACCCTGTACCTCCCTGGATATCTTAAGCAGTTTACATATATAGATCTCTTTGTTAGCCACAGGTTTGACTCAGAATCACGGATATGAGAAGCCAAACCCTCAACTTTCAGACCAACAAGATTTGACCAAATATTATCGTCAATAGTAATGTTAACCCCTTTGACCCTCGAGTGAATGACCCCATTTACAACCCTCAGGTTTGTGTAGAAAACCTCTACCAAATCTGGATAACAATTTCCTTTCATCTGGACAAAATCAGTAAGCCCTTGATATACAATCCATTCTTGAAAAATGAAACCTTCTTTCTTGAACAATTGCAGGTCGAGATACCTGTGAGGAACTACAGTTTTTAAATGTCTCCAGTATAAAAACTTTACTCGGATCTCTTCATCACTTATCCATCCAGATGGGTTTGCGTTTCTTGTAACCCGAGCAACCTTCTCTTTTCTTCTTTATGATGATGATGAAGAAACCATGTCTGAATAGAATTCTCGGAACGTCTTTCTCAAATTCTAAGGTTTAAAAATACAAACGATACGTCAAATTATACTAGGCTTTGACCTATAAATTGAAAAAAAACACAGGTTATACGTCGAATATTTTTTACATTCGATGTTTTATTGTTCAGCCTCCCGCCCTTTGGTATCCTTTTTTCATTTAAACCGCCCATAACCTCCCGTTACCCCCGCCCTTTTGTTTCCTTTTTCATTTAAACCGCCCATAACCTCCCGTTACCATTATATTTTAAGATAAGATAAACATATTTTTTTTAAAATTTTTATTTTATGAATTTGTCTAAATTTATCTTGTAATATTTACATATTATAAAATATAAGAAAGATTTGTTAGTGAAATTTACAGAGAATAAAAATTTATTTATTTAAAATATTATTTTAATATCATATTATTAATAATAATAATAACAATAATTTATGAGAATTCAGTTTTATTTATAATAATTAATATCATAATAAATATTGTTATATGATTAAAAGTTATGTGAAATGCATGTTTTTTTTAAATCCCAACTAAAAGATAGGTATGATTATATTAAAAGACTTTAAATGATTTTTAAAAAATTAATACTTGTTATTTCAATAACAATTAAGTTGAGTGATAAAAAAACTGAAGGTGAAGATAGATTATTGTTTACAAAAATTGAGAGTTAGTAGAAAAGATTGAGACAAGTTATCAACTGAGATGCATCAAACCAAAAGCCAAAGATCGAGAAGAGACAATGTGTATCTAGGTTTTATCTATGTACAAGACTCGTCTTGAGTTCAAGGTCAGGACAAACCTATCTCGGCCAAAAATTAAGACAAGATGAGTTGGGTCGAAGATTAAGGTAGGTTAAGTTTGATTAACGGTCGAGACTGGTTGACCCTATAAATGAATGTTGGGATGGGTGATTCAGACTAAAGGTCGAGACAGACTAACATAAGTATAAGTCGAAGGTCGACCGAATGTCATTGGACTTTTCTTTTAGGGTTTGTTAGGTGCCTTAAACATTTATACCTGTATGTAGGGCACCAAATACATATGTAGCCACTTTGGAAGTTATAATATGCATTTTCATTTTGGTTATTGGTTTAGAATGATTCTTGTAAAGATTACCATATTTTTTGTGATTCTTCCGGTACTTATCAACCTGCTAGATTGTGGCGTCTCCATCTCTTTCTTATCAACCTCCAATCGAAGCAAATAGTTGAGACAGTCAGGCCAGGTTATGATTGTACAATCTACAATTTTATTAATTAAGGATAATGATACTTAGACAACAGTTTTTTGACAACACCCTAAACCCAAATGTACATTTGAACAACATCTACGTGTCATTCTGTGATTGGTCCATGGTGGTATTTATGATTATTATTATTGATTGTGAAGTACTTTTGGACCAATCACAGAATAACACATAGATGTTCAAATGTTGTCAAAAAAATGTTGTCTAAGAATCATTATCCTAATACTAATAATCAATTCAAAGCCTTATAAATTAAGAAATGCAAATGAGCTTCTAATGATAATTTTTGGTGACAACGTGACTGGTTATTGATCACACGTTTGTTAAAATATTAAAAAGCATAGAAATAATACATGAGAGAGTTCAAATTTGTTTTTCTAATAATGTTAATCTTAGTATTTTATTTATATTAATAACTTATTATAACTATTAAATTTTTCAAAGTAATTTTGAATGTGACCAAAGTTTTCAAATATACAGATAATAAAGTAGTGATATATACATTGTATATTGTCAAAAAGTTGTTAACATATCTTGGTCCTTATTATTATTTAGAATCGATTATATTAACTTTAGCAAAATTTAAAGTGGAATTATATAAATACAGAGGGGCACAACAAACTTTTTAACTTTCATTCCATCCCTCCAAATCTTACCTCGATAATTGAAAATTACACAATTTCTTGAGGGCGGCAAATATAATAATTTTTCTATGATTGATGTATGAACGTGAAACTCGGCAGGGCTTCGACGTCCATACGAGATGGTGTTATTCAGTTAGTGAGCACTATTACACGATGTACGTCATCGGTTCATCTATAGATATAGCCACTAAGCATTATTACACGATGTACGTCATTTATAATTACAGTTGATGACTTCCTCAACCAGAAGCCAAAGGTCGTTCGTTAACTATTTATTGTTTTTTTAAATTTACTATTTAATCATCAAATTTAACGTCCCATGCCATTGTAATTCGACGTTATGCGTCAATTTGTTCTTATCTGAAACAAACGAGATTTATTATTAACTTTTTCACTGGATGATAACGTCGAATCCGACATTCTATACGTTCGTCTATAAATATGGCTTGAATATCAAGTAATGACTTGCTTCCTGTTTCCGTATTGAACATATTAGGATTCATGTTTTTTATCTCTAAGCCCTTTCCCTTTCCTTCGATTTCGTAACATGTCTGTTCTTTAAATTGCATTATGTCCGGTTGAATGTCAAAGAGTCTCATTCATGTCTCAGTTCATATGAAGGTGGCCTTTGACATTCAACTGAATAAAATGCTTTTTATAGTACATAAATGATTAAGTTATCTTACTGAAAGGAAAGTGCTTAGGAAAAAGAAATATGGTTCACAATATGTTTAATGCTGAAACAACTTTGAGAACTAAAATATTTAATGACTTGCTTCATGTTTCCGTATTGAACATATTAGGATTCATGTCTTTTCTCTCTAAGCCCTTTCCCTTTCCTTCGATTTTGTAACATGTCTGTTCTTTAAATTGCATTATGCCCGGTTGAATGTCAAAGTACCTCATTCATGTCTCAGTTCATATGAAGGTGGCCTTTGACATTAAACTTAACAAAATGCTTTTTATAGTACAGAAATGATTAAGTTATCTTATTGAAAGGAAAGTCCTTAGGAAAAAGAAATATGGTTCACAATATGTTTAATGCTGAAACAACTTTGAGAACTAAAATACTTAATGACTTGCTTCCTGTTTCCGTATTGAACATATTAGGATTCATGTTTTTTCTCTCTAAGCCCTTTCCCTTTCCTTCGATTTCGTAACATGTCTGTTCTTTAAATTGCATTATGCCCGGTTGAATGTCAAAGTGCCTCATTAATGTCTCAGTTCATATGAAGGTGGCCTTTGACATTCAATTGAACAAAATGCTTTTTGTAGTACAGAAATGATTAAGTTATCTTACTGAAAGGAAAGTGCTTAGGTAAAAGAAATATGGTTCACAATATGTTTAATGCTGAAGCAACTTTGAGAACTAAAATAATGGTATGAAAAAGTTGTTCAACTTCATCCTTTAACAATGTATGGTTCGTGTTTTAAATGGCTTGGAGTTGATTTCTACCATTAGAATTTAGAGCTATCTGATTTCCCGTGGTGGAAACAACTTCAATTTAAACAGTTGACGTCGAATATTGAGTACATTCGATGCAAGGGCCTGGAGATTCTCGTCATTTTTTTGAGATAACCGACGTCCTGTATTTTAGAGGATTGCAAAATGAAATCCAATTTAAAAATCACAACATCAAAAATGAAGACCAAAGATGATTAAATACATTATAACCAAAAACAAGTGTAAAAAACAATTTAAGCAATCAAAATAATGGAGAATGTTTTTGAAATTCCTAAATGTTAATATTTTCCTATGGGTAGGATATGTTTTTAAAGGGTTTACTTAAAATTCATAAGTGTTAACATTTTCCTCTATTTTTCCACCATGCGTTCATCGTTAACAAAGACCTGTCTTCGTTTAGTGAAGGAATGACGGCAAAACAAAGGAAAAAAGATAACATGAATTTGGTTAGGGAAGGTTTTCGAATGGTACAACTTGAGATGAAATCCAAATCTATTAACCTATTTCTTCGGTTACTACCTTTTATTTAATTTTTCTTTTAATCCGATATTAGATGATGGATGATATATTTGCAATAGAACGTCACAACATTTGGCAGCGTTGACGTGACGGGCATATGAGTGCTTGGGGCACCATTAATTGTGTGGTTTTATTTTTACTTTTTTCTTTTCTACTCGAGCTTTAACGTCAAAACTCCTATTTCTTCGACGTTTTTTCGTCAGCAAGATGGTCATATCAATATCAGAAAGGTCATATTCGTATCCAAAGAGATTTTTTACTTTCTCTCTGAATGATGTTTGAACATCGAATTTGGAAAATATTTGACGTTCATACTAGACGTGGACTGTGAAAATTAATTGTGTGCCTTTTCGAAAGCACCAATGAACGTGAAATTTGAATTTTTTTCTTTTAAACTCTCACTTTAATGTTAAGGATCATATATCTTCGACGTAAGTTTTGCCTACAAGGAGGTCATATGTGTTGAGAAACAGGTAGGCTTCGCTTTACACCAAGAGGAGGGGTGAATTGGTCTTACTTCAAAAACAAAATCTTTTTGCAATCTTTATACAAAAGTATAATGCTTTTTTATCTTTCTTGAAATGCAAGTAATGAAAATTCAATGCAGCGGAAAAATGCAGTTGACTGCTAAACAAATAAAGTCGACTGGAAATAAAGAGTGTAGGGATAGAGAAAATCAAACATTGGTTTTTATACTGGTTGAGACCAACAATGCCTACATCCAGTGTCCTTCCAACCCAGGAATCAAATGCACTATAATGGTTGCGGTTTTTACAACAAGGAATTTATAGAAGCACCACGCAAAAATATAAATCTCCTCTCTAACCCAAAACCAAAATATAGTTGCACAACAAAACCAGAATCGCAGCAAGAATCCCCTCTTCTGCAATCTGAACCTACGTCCAACAATCCTCAACGTGTAACCAGCACTCTTCACAGGATGCCAAGCCTATCACTGTAGACTTCACAGGTTGCCAAGCCTATCACAACAGACATCACAGGTTGCCAAGCCTTCAATCAACGCAGCAGTCTTCACAGGATGCCAAGCCTTCAAAGATCAATCAAGAAGCACCTTCCTCGTGTAGATTATGATCAAGTAGTCAGCGCAATTGACTTCTCTCTTTGAATCCCTCTCAAGAAAGATCACCACCGTCTTCTTGGAGAATTCTTGGAGCTGTTAAAACAGAGAATACTTGGAGCTGTTAAAACAGAGAATTCAATCTGAAACAGGAAAATGAAAATGTCAAATCATCAAAAGTCTCAAAACAACTCTTGTTTTGTCTATTTATAGTTTTCTGTTAAACAGATTGCTTCTCAGTCGAATAGCCTACTAATTCAGTCGACTGTATTAAAACAGTTATAACAGACAGTCAACAAATAGGCTCTCAGTCAACAAAAATCAACACACATTCATTACAGGTGACCAAGTCATCAATGCTTAACTAACTTTTAAAAATATAATCGTTGGAGCGTGTAAGCATAACATAATTCCAAACAAATCAATAACACAGTGGAATATGCAATATACAATGTCTACTGACACATGTAAAATCACTTTGAAATTCTTTTCAACTCAAAATCTCACATAGCACTGGTTCTCAAAATTTGTACAAAGATTTTAGCATAGTCGAATCCATTATAAGTGTATTCGACTGGACTAGAACTTTGTCACACAAATATAAGTTCATAAAGGTGCTTGTGATCTTTTACTTCCAGAAATGTGAAATAAAATGTTTTCAATCAATCAGATCATATTCCATATATTCATACAAACATGTTCCACAAATATATCACACAATCAATCATAGGAACATACATCATAGTACATCAAAACATGTTCAACAAATATGACAATTTATACAAAATACGAACATGTAATGCAGCAACATGTGTACTGTTATTAAGCATTGTGTTGTCATCATCAAAAACTAGTTTGATATAGAGTTTGTGTTGTCAACAATCTCAACAATATCAGTATCCAAAGAGATTTTTTACTTTTTCTCTGAATGATGTTTGAACCTCAAACTTTGGTATTATTACTCGATGTACTGCTTTTTCCATGATAAAATGATAATGCACGGCAATTTTGTGGAAGTTCGACGACATCTTTTCATCTATAAATATACATGTGCTTTTGTTATTATTCCATTCGTCCTGTTTACGTATTGAACATATTAGGATTCATGTTTTTTATCTCCTAGGCGCTTTTCTTTCTCTAGATTTCGAAACATGTTTGTTCTTTAAATTACAATTTTTTCAGTAGTACAGAAATGATTAAGTTATCTTACTGAAAGAGAAGTGCCGAGGAAAAAGAAATATGGTTCACAATATGTTTAAGGTTAAATAGATTTAATGGTCCCTATTTTTGCTGGTTTTCTTCAAGTAGGTCCCCGTCTTTTAAAAATAATCAATTTGGTCCCTAAATTTGAAAAATTAAACCAATCAAGGACATTCCATTAACTTCCCTGAAAGGCGTTAAAAATCATATGACGTGGACTTAAATTATTTATTTAGAATTAAAATTAAAAAAACACATAGATCCTTTTATGATTAACCTGAACTGTGGATCCAGGATTTCTAATTAGGACCTAGCTCAGGGTTACGCCACCGCGCCACCACTCGAACAGCCACCGTGCCACTGCCCAAGCCGTCGCCAACTCCGTTACCCACCATTGAGACCATCACCGGTCGTCGCCGCCACCGTCGAGCCGGCCGCCAGGGTTTCTTCTCATGCTCATCTTCATGTGCGTGAGTGAACTGTTCTCGCTTCTCCACCCCGCCTCCTCGTTGCCGCGACAATCTTCGTGCTCGACCTGAGACGCCGCTGGCGACGCAAGTCGCCACAGCAATCCTCACCGGTTGCCACGTTCGTGCCAACAACGCCAACCTCCTCCTATTTCTTCACCAACGGCGAAACCCTTTTGCTTTTCCGACATGTGAATCAAAAACGTAACCCAATCCCCAACATTGTGTCATCCGACATCCACATTCTCAATAACTATTCTTTCTTTTCTTATCATTTGTATTGTGATGGGTTTGGCTCTTGGGGTTTGAAAAATTGATTCTCTGTGAATGGTTTTTGTTAAGCATTAGGTTGGGGGAAAAAGTGGGTTTCTCCTTCTGTTTGGGTTGAACTTCTGAAGATGAAGGAGAGGGTGTTCGGAATGCTCAGGCTGTGATGGTGAAGCGTTTTGCTTCAGAAATTGATTTGTTATTTGATTTTCTTTCCGTGGTTGATTCGGGTGATGGTGGAAGGTAAGGGATATGGGTTGTTTCAAAGGATAAGCTTTAAACCTATGGGCATGGAATTTGTGATTTGGGTCTCTTCATTCTGTTTGAAACAGGTGAAAGACGGTCTTGAAGGCAACTTCAAAACTTTTCCTTTTTGTTCTACTCTCTCTGACTCCCTTGCTATCTTGAATCCAGCCTTCTCTTGATTATCAAAATATTGCAGGTGCGGGTAGTTTGAGTTGACTGGGTATCAAGGTTTACAACGAAGGTGAAGACAAATGGTTCATGGGTGTTTTTTTTAATTTTAATCCTAAATAAATAATTTAAGTTCTGGTTAAGTGCCACCTGTTTACAGCTACTCTTGCTAACAAAGACGATTTTTAACGCCGTTTAAGGAAGTTAACGGAATGTCCTTGATTGGTTTAATTTTTCAAATTCAGGGACCAAATTGATCATTTTTAAAAGACAGGGACCTACTTAAAGAAAACCAGCAAAAATAGGGACTAATGAATCTATTTAACCTATGTTTAATGCTGAAACAATTTTGAGAACTAAAATCAATTCATAAAAAAAGTTGTTTAACTTCATCATTTTGCAATGTATGATCTTTTTAAATTGTTTTGGAGTTGTTTTTTACCGTTAGATTTCAGAGCTATCTGATTTCTTAGGGTGAAAACCAAAATAAAAAGTTAACATTATTTTCTTTGGTTTTCACTCCTTTTAAAACGTCATTTATTTGTAGAGTTTGATGTAAAAAAATTCAAGGATTTCAAATAAAATTCAATTTCAAGTAAAGAAATCAAATGACACAGTTTTAAACACTAATCACTCAGCTTTATAAATAAAACACACTTTAACATTACCAAATTACAATACAGCAACTTGTGTGGAGAGATCAACCAAGTTTCATCAACATACATATTACAATTACATTAAAAACACATATAACAAATACCATCCCCAGTAACACCTTCAACCACTTTTCCAACACAACACTTTTCTCTAAACAAGCTATCTTCATCTTTTCATCATCAGCTTCTTCCATCTTCGTCACACTTGGTTCCATCATCATCAAACTTCCACATGCTTGTTCATTTCTTCCACTTCTACTCCTTTCTTCTCCATACAACACATTTCCTTCTTCTATTGCTTCTTCACTGCACCAGTGAAAGAAGTTGCAGCCAACGAAATCTTCACCCCCACCCTTTTGAACGAATATAGGCACACTCCCTCGTCAAAACCCAAAAAATTAAACAAACATTTATGCTTATATTAAACTAACCTTGAAGTTAGGGCAACCCTAGAATTTTTTGCCCTTGTTTTTAGGGGTTCTCGCAATGCGTAAAACTGCAATGTGACCACAGAAGCAAGTTGGTTTTACACCCAACCTCCTAACAATGCCACTACTGTGTTGGAAGTCTGAACCCAAATTCCTGCAAGACGAAGATGAACGAGACATTTCCTCAGCTGCACAGTGCTTCGAGAACCCCTTCCTCCCCAAGACGAACACGAACATAAAACACTGGCTACCAACAATATTATTATTCCACGTGGATCACATTGAATTTAATGCTTAGTGTCAGCCGAGGGTTTATTAAACCAAACAAAAACATAAGAAAAGCAAAATAACACAAAATATAGGAAAAATATGAAAATATAACCAAGAAAAGTATATACTAAAATTTCAAACAGATTTCAATCATAGAAAAAAAAATACTAAAATATATTAAAATATTTCATTAATTTAAGAAAAATAAACTAGAATGGACTCTTCTTCGTAATTTGAGTTAGATGTCTCCATAGACTCATCTTCTGTTGTGTCGTCTTCATCATCAATTCACTCGTTGTGGTTTCAACTAAATTGTCTTCATCTAATATGTTATGAATCATGATCAAAGAATTTTCAACATTTGAAATTCTTGTTGAAAGCCTTTGAAATTGATCCCCAACAAATCTTTCAAACTCAGTGTGTGGAGTGAAGGTAGGAGGAGTTTCGTCAACATCCTTGAACACCCAGCCATCTTTTGTTTTCTTTAGACCATTAAAGGTCAATGCCACTTTTCCTATTTCATTTGATTTGGTGCATCCATTTTTTTTTCACCAATAAGATCAACTTGATGATCCTTCAATACAATGCTGATAAAAACACCATATGGCAGATTATGTCCATGCCTACTTGCAATTTCAATCATGTGCTCACTCACAACAGCAACCCAATTGGTTGGTATCCGTGTTTTTATGGCATGAACGAAAAATAAATCTTCAGTAGTTAGACGATCACGTATATATATATATATATATATATATATATATATATATATATATTCCAGGTAGTACTACCCAAGTAATTACAAAAGCACACAATTTTTCTTCCATTTTCAAACCATCAAGTAGAGACGGCTTGTATACCTTTAGTCCTTTTGGATTTCTCAGAAATTCCTTATAAATCTTCTTCTTGTTGGTCCATTGGTTGAGTTCAGAATTTCTTTCATGAGAACTGAAGCCTTGTGCTTTGAGACCAGAAAAAGATAGCCATATTTCATCATCAATTTTAATATCGACACCTTTCACCCGAGAGCATATAACACCATCGACAACCTTCAAATTGTGGTAGAACACTTCTAGAAGTTCAGGATAGCAATCACCGGTCATTTCTACAAATTTTGCAAGACCAACATCTACAAGCCAATCTTGAAAAAGAAACCCTTGCTTTCTGAATAATTCCAGATCCATGTACTTGTGATGGACAACCTGGAAGAGTTTTCTATAACATCCAAATTCGTATCGTGTTTCGTCATCACTTATCCACCCATTTGGACTAGCATTACTTACAACCTGTGCAGCCTTCTTTCCACGTCATGAAGATGAAGAAGCCATTTGAGAATAGGATCTAGAGGTATACGGAAAGGTTACAGTTTCAATAAAAGTTCAGAAATATATTTATTCACTTTCGATATAACTTCAACATAACACGTCCTATACCATTACAACTCCACGTTCTGTAGTTGAAATACTTGGAAGTTTAAATCAAAACGTTGAAGGCCCAAAAAACTCCACGTTCATTGATGGTAAATATTTAAACCAGCGCGCCATTCTTTTATTTTTTTTCCTTTTAAAACTAAAAAAGTATGTCCATATGTAAAGCCATGCACGTATTATTGTGAGCCAGAAGCCAAAGAGTTACTCCCCTTTTAATTCTTTTTTCTTTTTTCTTTTAAACCACCAAGATTACATCGAATTTTTCGGGGATTGACGTATTATTTTTCTACTAGAAGCCGAAGAGTTTCTCCCTTTTTAATTACTTTTTCTTTTTAATCAAACAATAAATGAAGAATTACTCCATTTTTAATCCAACAGTAAACAAAGAGTAGCCGAAGAGTTTCTTCCCTTTTTAATTCCTTTTTCTTTTCAATCAAACAATAAATGAAGAATTACTCCATTTTTAATCCAACAGTAAACGAAGAGTAGCCGAAGAGTTTCCTCCCTTTTTAATTCCTTTTTCTTTTCAATCAAAAAATAAATGAAGAATTACTCCATTTTTAATCCAACAGTAAACGAAGAGTTGTAATACTTAGACGTTTCAATTTAAAAAGCACCAATAGTTCGTTGTAATACTTGGACGTTTCAGAAGTAAAAGGCTAACTCCAATCTGTTGAACCGCATAGTAAAGATGACAACTTCAAAATGCAACAAGAGACAATGTCATGAAAGCCACGAGTCTGCTCATTTCATTGTAATGGAAGAATCAGTTCAAAGAGATAACAAAAGACAACGCACAAAAGATGACAATTCTACAATTTTTCCAATCAAATCACTTCCCACAAACTTATTGCTTAATGTGATTACAAAGGTAAGTTCTGAATCTTGGATTGATCATTACAACATGAAAGTATGTTGTAGAGATTTTTTGCATGCCACAAAAGACAATTATATGTGGCAGCAAATTTCTTTAGAAAATTTTTCGTTGATTTCATGGTCATGTAAAAAGCAAGGGCATTTGATATTTTCATGCAAAGTTGTAAAGAGGGTGGAAATATTGAAGCTTTGTATAGAGAGGGATTAAGAGAAATAATTAGATATAAGGGAAATATTGAAAAAGACATTAATGACTTGAAAATCGTTGCCAAAAAGGGTTATCTTGAAGCAAAATATGTATATGGTTTGATCTTATTATGTTCATACGATAGTGATTTAAGAAAAGCAGGGGTTGACTATATGCAATTTTTGAGAAATATCAACTGTGTTGTAAGGTGTAGAAATAAGTTAGTAACTTTGTTGGGTAATGTATGGAGAAAACCTCATGGAACACTGTTGCGCAATCCAAC
Source organism: Vigna reflexopilosa (assembly GCA_027742785.1). Taxonomy (NCBI): domain Eukaryota; kingdom Viridiplantae; phylum Streptophyta; class Magnoliopsida; order Fabales; family Fabaceae; genus Vigna; species Vigna reflexopilosa. The sequence continues at coordinate 14,253,759 of CM050932.1, forward strand.
TCCTTTATGTTCCCAGAGACAATCCAATGGTTGGAGAATGAAGAAGTTTATTTCTTGGGAAATAGTGGATACTGAAGATGATTATGATAATATTAAAAACTCGTGTGAAAATTGTAGGTGGGATGTTGAGTTAGAATTTTTTTATAATCTTTTATTCTATTATTAATGAAATTCTATTGTAGGTGGGATGTTTTGTATTAATCATCTCTTGAATATTAATGAAATTCTCTTTTGGCAAACCTTAGTGAATAGTGATCGAATTGTTTAAAATGATTAAATATGATTAAATCACTTTTATGATTGAAATTGTCCATTTTAATTTTACATCATTACATTGCATGCAGCAGTATATCATGTATGTTACTATTAAACACCAATATTACGTCGAAAGATAAAGCTAATCGACGTAATATTAAGATATGAACATCTCTCCTTTTTTTACTTTTATCTCTTTTTCTTTTTCCTTTTTAACTTGAAATAACACGTCGATTTTGAAAATATTCAACGTCCTCTATTAATTCCTAGAAGAAGTTTATGAATTTTATGATTTGAAGTTGTAGTGTTTTGAAAGGCCTCGGAGTTGATACAAGAAATTTTATAAATTGATGTCTACTTATTAATTACTGTTGGGAAAGGGCTAATATGGGCTTCAATAATAAAAGGAAGTCTACTTAAATGATATGGGAAAATGCAGTTTGCTGCCAGAAACGAAGAGGTTGACGTCAATTTCTCCAGACTTCCCAAGTGTCTTTTTGGTTTAATTCTTTTTTATTTAAATCCAACAATAAACGTCCAATTTCTTTAACATCTGAAGTATTATTCGTTATCCAAAGGCAAAGGTCGATCTTTATTTTTTCTTTTTCCTTTATAAATTCCCAAAGAACGTCTAACTCTAGGGGCTTCGACGTGAAAGGCATGTGAGCATTAATTTTGTGCTGTTACCAAAGTGGTTGTGAACATTAATATTGACTCTATAAATTTAATACTTAACTCATACAACTCCACGCTCACTTCATCTTTTCCTCCTCGCCTTTTTTCTACGCGGCATTGCATTTCCATGTGCGTTTTATCTCTTTTGAATCTTTTAAACTTACTTTTACTCTGATTAAATTAGTCTTTGATGGATTATCTTCCATTTGAACCGATTAAAATGAGTTTTCCTTGTGCTTTGGTGTAGTTTTACTCATGTGTTTTGGTAGTGTATTAGTACCTTCTCCCTTTAGTAGATTCCTAGTAAGAAAAGCTTGCGTCTTTTGGTCTCTTATGGTATTTCAACCAAAATCGAACCTGTGTCTTGCTAGTTCTCATGTCACTGTATTCTTTTTCATTGGCGGTTTGCATGACCTCTAGGCAACCACCCAGGTTCGGTTTTGTGTTGAAATGCCATTAGAGATGCAAAAGATGTGATAACGGTCTCAAAACTGTTATTTTCATGCATAAATTTGATATTAAAACACACCCTTTGTAGCTTAAAATGAGCTTAAAATTAAGTAAAACTCTTAAGTTGTGTTACATGGGAGTCAAAAGTTGTTTTTAGAGATATTATGCTTGTTTTGCAGGGTTTGTGATGAAAATGGAAGATGGCAATGAAGTAAGAAGGTCATAGACTCAAGAATGAAGGAGAAAAAGGAAGAAAATAAGAGTTTGTGAACCGCTCAGCGGTCAATTCCACCGCTGAGCGTCCTAGTGCAAGGAAAAGTTGTTGTCTGGCGCCCAGGCGGTGACGCTGAGCGTCCAGAGCGACAAGAGGCAAACCGCTCAGCGGTCATTTTAGGCGCCTGGGCAGTGGCGTGTGTTGAGGCAAACCGCTGAGCGGCCAATTTAGGCGCCTGGGCGGTTGTCTGTTTTTATATTTTGGATTCTGAGATCTTTTCTGTTATCTTTTTGGCTTATATATAGCCCTAGTACGAATCCAAATGTAATTCTTTTGGTAGAGAACAAGTCCACAGCAGCTCTACACCTTTGGAGGAGATTTCTTGGATGCTTAGGCTCCACTTTATCAATTCTAGGGTTTGCTTTTCCATTCTTCCATTTAATTCATCTAGTTTCACCATGATTATGGTGAACTAAACCCTTTGTTGTTGGGGAACAATGTAATCTTTTGAAACTCTTATATATTGAAATTCTTGTTTACTTTATATGCTTTCATATGGTTGATTTATAAATTGTTGGGTTCTTTACCTGTGCTTAATGCTTCTACAGTTTAACTCATTCGGTAGATGTTGTTTGTCTTTATTGATACGGGGACGTACGATAATGTCATGAACTGGGGAGAATTCCTTGATTATGCTAATACTGCCTAGGGATAGGGGTAGGATGATCAATTGTATTTTGCTTCCGCTCATTATGCATTATTACTTACTAGGGGAGGCTAGGGATAGCAAGCCGATAATTAGTAATAGGCTCTTTTCACCAAGGGATTGGGTTAAGGGTAGACCAAGAAAGTTTGCATGGCAATATGATAAATAAGCAAAGTAAATAAAAAGAGTAGATATATGAGAGTGGATAAGATGAAATTGTAAACCCCAACAACCTCATTCATTCATAGTTCCTGTTTCCTGTTGATTTTATTATCATGGAGATTGAAAAAGATGTGAATGTTCCTCTGATTCTTGGGAGACCTTTCATGAAGACTGCAAGACTTCTAATTGATGTAGAAAATGGCAAGCTAAAAGAGTGCAAGATGAAGAAGTGAATTTTGATGTCTTCCAAGCCATGTCTCATCCAAGAGATAATAAAGATTGTTTCCATCTTGATACTCTTGACAAATTATGCATGATTCAAGAAAAGGAGGTATGTGATATTCCTTCTCTGGAAGAAACTCTTGATGCTAATTATGAAGAAGTAACTGGGGAAGGCTTGGATAATATTGAAGAATTAAAAGAAACCCCTTCATTGAACTCAGAAAAAAAAATCAAGGAAAGAAAACTAAAGCTTAAAATGCTACCTCCTCACTTGAAATATGTGTTTTAGAAGAAAAGGGAAACAAGCCAGTCATCATCAACAACTCTCTCTCCCCAAGTGAGGAAGAAAAATTAATAGAAGTGCTCAAAGCCAACAAAGGAGCTATTGGATGGTCAATCTCAGATCTCAAGGGCATAAGCCCAACTTATTGCATGCACAGAATATTCATGGAAGATAACTACAAACCAGTGGCTTAACCACAAAGGAGATTAAATCCAGTAATGAAAGAGGAAGTGAGAAAAGAGGTGCTAAAGCTACTTGAAGCTAGAATCATTTATCCTATCTCTGACAATACATGGGTAAGCCCAGTACAGGTGGTACCAAAGAAAGGGGGGATGACAGTTATCTACAATGAAAAAAATGAACTCATTCCCACAAGAACTGTTACAGGATGGAGGATGTGTATTGATTACAGGAAGCTCAACAATGCTAAAAGAAAAGATAACTATCCTCTCCCTTTCATGGATCAAATGTTGGAAAGATTGGCAGGTCAGGCTTTCTATTGTTTTCTGGATGGATATTTAGGATGTAATCAAATTGTGGTGGATCCTAAAGACCAGGCAAAAATGGCTTTTACTTGTCCTTCTGGAATTTTTGCCTACAGAAAAATGCCATTTGGATTATGTAATGCCCCAACCACCTTTCAGAGATGCATGCAGACAATCTTCGTAGATTTAATAGAAAAATGCATTGAGGTCTTTATGGATGATTTCTCAATTTTTGGCAATTCCTTTCAACAGTGTTTATCTAATCTGGATGTTGTACTTAAGAGATGCACCCAATTCAACCTTGTTCTCAACTGGGAAAAATGTCATTTTATGGTTACAGAAGGCATTGTTTTGGGTCATAAAATCTCCTTAAGAGGAATTAAAGTGGACAGAGCCAAAGTAGAAGTCATCGAAAAACTCCCACCACCCACTAATGTGAAGGGAATTAGAAGCTTCTTGGGACATGCTGGTTTTTATAGGAGGTTCATCAAAGATTTGTCAAAAATTGCAAAACCGTTGAGCAACCTCCTTGTAAAGGACGTCCCTTTTGTGATGAATGAAAAATGTCTCAAAGACTTTGAGATCTTAAAAGAAAGATTAATTTCCGCTCCTGTAATTGTAGCTCCTGATTATAATCAAAACTTTGAACTAATTGTGACGCCAGTAATTATGCCATAGGAGTAGTTCTTGGTCAAAGAAAAAAGAAAGTCTTCCACACCATTTATTATGCAAGTAAAGTTTTAAATGAAGCCCAGTTGAATTATGCCACCACAGAAAAGGAGTTTCTGGCTATTGTGTATGCTCTGGAAAAATTTAGATCCTATCTCATTGGGTCTAAGGTAATTGTCTACACTGACCATGCAGCCATAAAATATTTGCTAGCAAAACCAGACTCCAAACCAAGATTGATCAGATGGGTGCTCTTACTACAAGAATTTGATGTGGAAATCCGTGACAAAAAGGGAAGTGAAAATGTAATTGCGAACCACTTATCCCGACTGGTGAATGATGAAGTCACGTGCAAAGAGACAGAAATTTGGGAGTCCTTCTCAGATGAGATGCTCATGTATATCTAACAAAGGTCGTGGTTTGCTAACATGGCCAATTTTAAAGCTGCAGGAGTCATCCCAGAAGATCTCACTTGGCAACAAAGAAAAAAAAATTGCATGATGCTAAACAATTTGTTTGGGATGATCCTTACCTCTTCAAAATTAGAGCAGATAATCTTCTGAGACGTTGTGTGACTAAAGAAGGAGTGGAAGGAATCTTACGGCACTGTCATAACTCACCTTGTGGGGGACATTTTAGTGGAGAAAGGACAGCTGCAAAGGTGCTGCAATCAGGATTCTATTGGCCAACTCTCTTTAAAGATGCTCATAACAATGCCATGAACTGTGATAAATGTCAAAGGACAGAAACCATCTCCAGGCGTCATGAGATGCCACTGCAAGGCATCTTGGAAGTGGAAGTTTTTTACTGTTGGGGTATAGATTTTGTTGGACCCTTTCCACCATCCTTTAACAATGAAAACATATTGGTGGCAGTTGATTATGTGAGAAAGTGGGTGGAGGCACTAGCATTTCCCAAAGATGACGCCAACACTGTCATAAAATTTTTGAAAAGACAAATTTTCTCCAGATTTGGAACACCCAGAGTACTCATCAGTGATGGAGGATCTCACTTTTGCAACCATCAGCTTGCGAAAGTACTAAAGCATTATGGTGTGAGACATAAGGTGGCCACACCTTATCACCCTCAGACAAACGGGCAAGCTGAAGTTTCCAACAGGGAGATCAAAAGAATCCTGGAAAAGACAGTCACAACTTCAAGAAGGGATTGGTCTCAAAGGTTAGATGATGCCCTTTGGGTATACAGAACAACAATGAAAATAGCCATTGGATTGTCTCCCTTCCAAATGGTCTATGGAAAAGCCTGTCACTTGCCCGTAGAGATGGAACACAGAGCATTATGGGCATTAAAATTCCTAAATTATGATCCTGGAGACACTGCAGAAAAGAGAAGAAGGCAGATTATTGAGCTAGAGGAGATGAGGCTGCATGCCTATGAGTCCTCTAAAAATTACAAGGAAAAGGTGAAGTACTACCATGATAAGAAGTTTATCAAAAGAGTCTTCATGCCAGGACAACAGGTGCTGCTGTTCAACTCTAGACTTAAACTTTTTCCAGGAAAGTTGAAGTCCAAGTGGTCAGGTCCGTTCCTAATCAAAAAAATTCTTCCCCATGGAGTAGTTGAGTTAACAGACCCAAGCACCGAAGACCCACAAAGAAGCTGGATAGTCAATGGACAACGCCTGAAGCACTACTTGGGTGGTGAGGTGGAGCGCCTCTCCACAGTCATGCAGCTGGTTCATGTGACATGAGCCTATTGGGTCAAGCTAGTGACGTTAAAGAAGCGCTTGCTAGGAGGCAACCCAGTGCTCCGAACCTTTACTTTTTAATTTTTAATTTTATTTTTGGTTTTAATGTGTGTTTTCTTTTATTTTAATTTCTGTGTCCTCTACTTGAATGAACTGATCTGCTTTGATTCAACTGTGCTCTGTTTTGTGAAATAAGTTTTACTTTTTGAAAATTTTAGTGTTTGATTGAAGTTGAGATGATGCATGATGATAAATGTGTGAGGCAGGTGCTTGAAATAAAGTTTGATTAAATTACTGAGCAGGATGTTTTTCTGAATTTGAGAACTTGTGAGTGTACCTGTGTCAGTTTTGAGATTCAGAGTTGTTTTTAAAAAATTGTTGTTACTCTGAAAGCATGAATGATTTTGCCCAAATTTTCTGTGATTGAACTACTTGCCTGCAGGTTTCATATGTTCAAGGTCATCTTTTGTTATCCCTTATTCTTTTGGCCTTCAAAATATTTTTGCCCACTGAAAAGAGAACAATTTGTTCTAACCTTTGAACCTTGAGCCTGATATGTCTTGAAAAACCTTTTTGAAAAATCTTTACCTTGAGTTAAGCTGAGAACATTGGATGAGGTACTGATAAAGGTTCAAGTTTGGGGCCAGGACACAAACCACCTCTCTAGGCAGCTAGCAATCAAAAGGAAAAGCAAGAAAAAGGCAAAAGAAAAGAAAAAGTGAGAAAAGAAAAATTCAAAAAGAAAAAGAAAGAGCTCACTGCAAGGGAAGGCTGGGAAAAAGATAAGAGAACTGTTCTTGAAAGATGAATTCATAAATGTCCCTCTTAACTCAAGGAACTTTGCTGACTAGAAAAACCAATTTCCTTCTTAGCCTAGCCAAGTTACAAGCCATGAAAAGCCCTTGTGATGACAACCTGTTTTTGAGTATGTTTGATTGTGGTTAAATGAAAGGCAAAATTAATTTGTGTGACATTGTGACAATAGAGAGAAACACCACACCATACACCCGAGCGTTGAGTGAGACACTTTTGAATGCTTGAGTGCTTGAGTGACACATCTTCACATCTTGACTGAAGTCTTATGCTGAAATTGATAAAAGTGATTTCTTGTCTTGAAAAAGTCTTTGAAAAAGGTTGAGTCATTGTAGTGATTGTTTTAAAAAGCTGAGTTGCATGTTGTTTGCTTGAGGACAGGCAAAGTTCTAAGTTTGGGGCTGTGATAACGAATGAAAATAGCGTTATTTGCTATATGATTTTTATACCAAAAGCACCCTTTTTCACTTAAAACTTGCTTGAACTCATGTGTTTTCAGTAAACTGTGTGAATAAGAGAGTTGAGGTTGATTTTATCGGTTTTCTAACAAATTCCTCTTGTTTTGACAGAGATTAAAGCAATACTGGAAGAAGAAGTGAAAAGCCAAGAAGATGGAGCTCAAAAGGGGTCAAAAAGGCACCAAGAAGGGAGAAAACCGGAAGCCCAGGCAATAGGAACGAAAAACAACGCATCCAGAAACGGACGCTCGAAGCTTGGGCATCCAAAACTGACGCCCAAGATCCACATGACCGTCAATTCACGCTTGGGCGAGCTCTCTGCGACGCTTGAGCGTGATTTTACGTGGATCGGGCCCTGATTCTGCTCTGATTTGATTCTTTTGGATCGGGCCGCACTTTGGCACGCGTCTGGCACTATTTAAAGGACCCTGGGGCTCTAGTTTTTGCATCCCTGGCACTATTTAAACCACCCTTCCACTACAACCACCACAACTGTTGTGGCCACCACCACCACGACAACCACCACCACAACATCCACCACCACCACCACAACCGTCGTTGCCACCACAGCCGCCACAGCCACTGCAACACCCACTACCACCTCCCCACCAGTACCACAACCACCACCACCACCCCATCAATAAAACAACCACCACCACCACCACCGCCGCCGCCGACGCGACTGCCCCCACCACCGCCACCACCACAACCACCACCACCGCTACAACCACCACCACCACTACAACCACCACCACCACTACCACCGCCGTCGCCACCACCAATACCACCTCCACCACCACCACCACCCTCACCTCCACCACCACCACTACCACCACCACCACAACCACAACCCCTACAACGATAACCACCACCACCACCACCACCATCGCCGCCGCCACCACCACCACCACCACCACCACCACAACCACCACCACCACCACCACCACTGTCAACCCTACTGCAGCCACTGCCACTACAACCACCACAATTGCTCTCGCCGCCACCATCACCACCACAACTGCTCTTGCCGCCACCACCACCGCGACAACCACCACCAGCACCACCACAACACCCAACACCACCACAACAACCGTTGTGGCCGCCAGAACTGCCACCGCCACTACCACTACCGAAACCACCACCACCACCATAACAACTAGCACTACCAACATAACCATTGTCGCCGCCATAGCAGCCACTACCACCGTCGCCACCGCCACCGCTGCCACCACCAGCCCACCTCCACTGCCGCTGCCACCACCACTGTCACCACCACCGTCGCCGCCACCACAACCACCACCTGCACCCCCACCACCACCACCACAACCACCACAACAACCACCACCACCACCACCACTAACACCACCTCCACCACCACCACCACCACCACCACCATCACCACCACCACCACCACCACCACCACCACTAACACCACCTCCACCATCACCACCACCATCACCACCACCACCACCATAAGCACCACCACCACCACTACCACCACCTCCACGACAAGTGTACTAGATCGTTACAAGTAATATAATTGGTAAACCCAACATCGTTCTTCCCAAAGGACTCGCAGGCCTTATCGTTCGTGCAAATTGAAATCGTAAGACTTGGAAGGAGAAATTCATTGGTTTGGATGCAAGAAACAAAAAGTAAACATGCAAATGCAATTGATTCAATTGACGAGAAAAAGACTATGGATGAATGGAGTTGTTGGGGTTTTCAATTTCATCTTATTTGCTCTCTCTTATCTACTCCTCTTATTTAATTCGCTTTGTTATCTAATTATCATGCAAACTTTCTTAGTCTACCCTTAACCCGATCCCTCGGCGAAAAGAGCCTAATTATAATTACTGGCCTTCTATCCCTAGCCTCCCCTAGAATTAATAATACATATAACCGGAAGCGAAAATAATTGATCATCCTACCCCCCTATCCCTCGGTGGTATTGCTTAATCAAAGAATATCCCCTAGTTCATGACAGTACTGTACGTTCCCGTATCAATAAAGACAAACAACAATTATCGAATGAGTTAAACAATAAAAGCATTAAGCGCAGATGAGAAACTCAATAATTGATAATCAAAGCATACGACAAGCATATAAATAAATAAGAGTTTCAATAAAAGAGAGTTTCAAAATATTACATTGTTCCCCAACAACAGAAGGGTTTAGTTCACCATTGTCATGGTGAAACTAGATGAATAATGATAGAAGAATGGATAAACAAACCCTAGATTGGATAAAAAGGAGCCTAAGCATCCAAGAGATCTTCTCCAAGGAGTGAAAATTAGGTTTGGCCGCCCTCTTCTGTTAAAAGAATGCATCTAAATTCGCACTAGGGCTATTTATAGCTGAGGAGCGTCACATAATTTAGGCCCAAGCCCAGAAGACAACCGCCCGGCGGTTTGCCTCGTATCGCAAAACCGCCTGGCTGCATCGCCTGGGCGCCAGACATTGGCTTCTCCTCACTATTGGCCGCCCAGCGTTGGATTTTTGGCACTGGGCGGTTCCTAAAATCTTCTTTTCTTCATGTTTCTTCTTCTTTATTGAGTCTAAGACCTTCCATCTTTGATCCATTTTTCTTATTCATCAAAAACGCTGCAAAAACAATGCAAAACAAGCATAATACCTCTAGAAACAACTTTTGACTCTCAACTTATGTGTTTTGCTTGATTCTAAGCTCATTCTAAGCCTTGAAGGTTGTATTTTACCCTCAAATGAAGCATGAAAATAACTGTTTTTCAACCGTTATCACAACCCCAAACTTAGAACTTTGCTTGTCCTCAAGCAAACAGAACAAAACTTGGCTTTCCACTTTTTCATCCAATAGTTCAACACTCCTAACATTTATGACAAAAACTACTCAATTTTAGATTTTCAGTGGAATCAAATCAAGATGCATGCATGCTTTCAATTCAATTCAGTTCACATGATAACATATTTCTCAACAGATGTTACATTTATGAATGATCAATCCACTAAGCAAAAATGTAAGCATGAAATTTATTAATTCTCACCAAGCAAGTGTTTCACTCAATAACTCAAGTGTTTAGGATGGCACTCCAACTCTCTATTATTCACAGGTCACATGAAACAAACTTGCCATTCATCTAAAATAATCAAAATCTTCACATGCAAATGCCATCATAAGGACTTTTCTAAGGCTTTTATTGAGGCTGGGCTAACAAGAAAAATTGGTTTTTCTGGATCACAAAATCTTTGAATCAAGAGAGCTCATTTAGAATTCAAGGAATGAGGCTAAGCTATCAAGAAAATTTGGTTTTTCTAGATTGTAAAATCCTTGAGTTAAGAGAGCTATTTCATCATTGAAAAGGTTCAAGTTTAAACTCTCTCTATCACCAAACTCCTTTATTCCTAACTTCTTCCCTTTTTATCAATTTTGCATTGAGTTCCTTTTTCATGCTTTTACTTTTTCCTTTTCTTCTTTACTCATGAATTTTTCTTTTCAATACTTGAACTCAATGCTCTTCTTTTGCATTTCAATTTTCCCCATACAACCCCAAACTTGAACCTTTTCATCACATAAGATTATTCTCAACCCTACTCAAGATAAATAATTTCAAATCAAGGGTTCTCATCCTGTTTAAGGCCAAGGTTCAAAAAGGGTATAAAATTTTAAACTTCTTGGGTGAAATTTTGGCAAGATAAGGGCTTCCAAACATGGCCTTGATCATATAACATAAACATGAAAATCAATCAATTATCAAGACTAAGGCAATATCATTCATGATTCCCTGTGAACAATACATATATCAGTAAGAACTCTGGAGCTCAAAACCTCACACACATGCTTTCTCACACATCATTCATTTATCCTGCTCAGCATCACAATCACAATCATGAACCACAATACATCTGTTCATATAATTAGTAAATCATTTAACGGGATATCAACACTCATACATTCTCAGTCAACCACATTCAATCATTATCAAATACTTGTCATGAATTTTAATACTACCATCAGAACCATTGTACAAGCCAAGCATAGACAAAAAATAAAAGTTCAACCTATTCTACAAATTCAAAGTACAAAAGAAAAAGAAACCTGGGTGTCGCAACCCACACAAATTTAATGTGCAATTAGAAATGTAGTATAGCTAGGAAATGACTCCTAGGTCGCTCTCAAGGTCCAATTTTGCAGTTCAAGAATTAAGTCAGACACGAATTGTGGGGGATTTGTGAAAACGTTGTGGTGAATACGGATGAATAAAATCAAAACACTGACGCAAACAAAAATGCAAACACAGATCTAAAAACGGTTTCAGAGACAGAATAAAAATGGTTGGTCATTAACTTAATTAAAATGTTTCCAATCATAGATCAACAAAATAAAGTTGTGACTCAAACCTCTAATCCAACAAAGTTAACCAACTAAGCGAAGGTTAACCCTGTTTTCATAAAAGCGAACTAAGCGGACGCAATGTTAATGTCAAATCTAATTTACACCATGCAGTTACATTAACTAAGCAAAGATGTAACACCAACTGGGCAACTAAGCGTATACCCAATTGCAAGTGCAAACACAGATTTAATATTAACCAAGTCAGAGTGCAAATATAGTTACAGTTCAGAAATCTCAAGGAAACATCATAATATAGCTAATGACCAACTGAATTAATTTAAGTTATCATGGTAATTAAAGTAACTCGACCAAACTCATTAGACAACATTAAAACAAATTATAATACTAGACACCAACACTGTTACAATCAACTATCTAACACAGTTAAATTAATTTAAATGCAAAACTAAATTAAAGAAACTAAAAAGCAACTAATCCTACTATGTAAATTAATTCAAAACAAAGGAATAATCAAACATGCTTTTTCATCTATCAATTATGTGACAATACATGCACCAATTAAAGAAATTCAATTCTTGGAATGGCCTAAAAACCTCATGGCCGTGACCTCCCAAGCACCATGTTCCATTTCATTCTCTTCCTTCAACAAACCAATTAATGTGTTGCTTCCTTTTTTTGCCGTGTGCTTCATTCTCCAAAACAAACCTTGCTTTCCACACTTTTTTATCATGAAAATCGTGCCCTTCTCTCTCCCAAAAGACCATGTTTGGAAATCACACACCAAATACCAAATTGCCGAGGTCACTCCTCTTCCAAAGTTGTAAAACGTTGCCTTCCATATTCCACACTCCGAAAGGTGCTTTAATCTCTTCTACCAAGGTGCCACATAAGCCAAGTCAAAGGGAATAAAAACAAACACAACACATCCTCTTCTTCATACAATTCTCGGTGATAAGCTAGCAAGGAGTCCACACCAAAATGGAAAGATTCTTTCTATGGTAAATGTGCTTAATATTGTGCTTGTCCAAAAGAGGTAAAAATTAATTGTGCTATTTCTCTCTCCTTACTACACACCAATTCGGTTTTCTTCCACCAAAGCAAACATCCCAAACTTTCTTTCACCTTCCAAAACCGAGAACACACCCAAGAAACCAAGTCTCCATTCCCAAATAATTTCAAGAACAACAAACCCCAAATTCTAACTTCTACAAACCAACCCAACACTCACTTTTCTTCAAACTTTTGATAAAAACAAAATGCAATCCCTAATTCCTTTGGCAAGACCGTCCAGCTCTCCCAATCAAATACAATGTTCCATTTCATAAAATGCTTCCATCCATCAAATCAAAAGCACAAGAAGACAATAGTTCAAACTTCAAACACCCATACATAAACTCAAGTTCTCTTCACTTCAAAACTCAATGGGAACCATATTCTTCTTCATTCAACAAAGAAACTTGAACATAAACATCCAAAGTGCAGCAAAAGGAAACGAAAATACAAAATGGGTCTTCATTCAAGCAAAGGAAACACCATGAAAATGCAAGGAACAACCTCAAAACTCAAGCTCTCAACCTTCAAAACGAAAATATAAGAAGAGAAATGATAGATCTCCATTCCATTAAGCAAGAACAAGTATGGTTGCAAGCAAGAGAAGAAGGAAAACGTGATCTTGGTCATTCCATAGCTCAAAACCGAAAGGGCACACCAAAGCTCCCAAGAGAGAGTTCATACAAGGCAAAGCAAAATGAAAGTGTAAAATGAAGTGTGCACCCAATGCTAGGGTCGGCCTCCACTCTAAATTGCCGAGAATCCCTATAAAATGGGTGGGGTCCACCTCTAAAAGAAACCCTAGGGTTTGGCCATGTGTCAAAAATTGGGATTTTACAATTTTGCCACTAAAAAGGGCCCATTTCACAAAAGCTTAATTAAAGTTTCTAAACACTAAATTACAATTTAATTAAAAATAAAATTCCTAATTGTTGAGTCTTTAATCACAATGCCTCCATCGAAATGCTCCAAAAGATATCTCCAAAATTTCCCTGCAACTAAAAATACAATTAATCAACTCAGAAAATTCCAATTAACTAAAATAAGAATTTCCGATCAAATTAAGCATAATTAGGAAAAACGGGAAAATACAGGATAATTAAACACAATTCCCTGATTTATTTAAGTGCAATAAACTAAATACATTCAAGAAAATATCGACTCATCACGCTTCCAAACATGGCCTTGATCATATAACATAGGCATCCAAATCAATCAATTATCAAGACTAAGGCAATATCATTCATGATTCCCTGTGAACAATACATATATCAATAAGAACTCTGGAGCTCAAAACCTCACACACATGCTTTCTCACACATCATTCATTTATCCTGCTTAGCATCACAATCACAATCATGATCCACAATACATCTGTTCATATAATTAGTAAATCATTTAACTGGATATCAACACACATACATTCTCAGTCAACCACATTCAATCATTATCAAATACTTGTCATGCATTTTAATACTACCATCAGAACCATTTTACAAGCCAAGCATAGACACAAAATAAAAGTTCAACCTATTCTACAAATTCAAAGTACAAAAGAAAAAGAAACCTGGGTTGCCTCCCAATAGCGCTTGTTTAACGTCACGAGCCTGACCCAAACCTATTTAACACTCATCAGTAAGTGGGAATGTTACCAACACCCATCAGTAGGTGTACCTTCCTGTATCCTTCAGTGGATACATAAAAATTTAGCATCCCTCAGTAGATGCTACCCAAAAAATGTTTAAAAATCCATCAACTTACATAACCATAATAAACCTATTCTAAAAATTGTTCTACAACAAATGGGATAAAATTAAATATATTCAAATCTTTCCATCCCGGTTGGGATCTTCATCCTCCCAACTCATTAGTTGCCTTATATCCACTCTTTTGATGGCTTTAGTAAATGGTTTTCTGATCTCTACCTTGCCATCTTCTTTGATATTTTCAACAATCCACTTCCTTTTCTTGAATTTTACCTGTGAGCCTTGTGGAAGTGGTATATCTTCTGAGTGAATTGTTCCTCCTTTATCAACCTCCTCATTTTTAGGTACCTGTAAAACATTACAACTGTTAGAATTGGTACCTATCATGCTTTCTTCTGAAGCAGCTTCTCTTCTTGACTTTCTGAATCTGGATCTTTTCTTTATTCTAATATTGTTCCCTTTAGAACAAGTATATAAGAGCACATTCTTCTTATCTTGCATCACGATTCTTCAATCATGGGCACTAATGAACATTTTAGACATAGCCATGAAAGGTCTTCCAAGAATAATTGGAATCCTCTCATCATCTTCTATGCCCATAACTAGAAAGTCAACCAAAAACTCCAGTTGCTCCACACGCACAACCACATCTTCCACCATACCTAGTGGCTTTTTACTGGAACCATCTGCCACCATCACAATAAGATTAGACGGTTTTAATGTCAACCCTCCAATCTTCCTCAAGAACCGTCCAGGCATCATATTAATGCTGGATCCAGAGTCTATCATGGCTCCTTCTACATCAAAATCATTTATAATACATGAAAGTGTCAAACAACCTGGATCTTTTACCTTAGGCGGATAATTCCTTTTTGGAGGTTGAACTTCAAATTCTTGCTTATCTTCATCTGTATCCAAATCTATCATATCTCCAACATAAAATTTCATCCTTGCAGGAATTTGTCGGATTACAAAAGGCACCACAGTCACTTGGTTTTCTATAAATGGTCTATTGTGACTGAATTTTTCTTACTCTTCTTTCTCACCTTCACTGCTGCTTATTTCAATGACTTCTCTTTTTTCCTCTTCCTCATCACTGCTTCCAATCTCCACGACTTCCCTTTCAACTTTTCGCTTACTTCTTGTAACAACAACTTTACATTCCTCTTTAGGGTTAACATCAATGTTAGCCCTAAATTGATGCTTCTCAGTGGTATCTACCCTTTTTGACAACTACCCGACTTGCATCTCTAAAGATCTGATTCTGGCTTGATTACCTGCTTGATTGGACTCATAAACATTCAAGAATTTATCAAATCTATCATTTAAGTCTCTGACAACCTTTGTCAAATGGGTGACCTGCTGCCACAGAGGTGAAGGTTGTTGTTGCCTTAAACCTCATGTTTGCCCTGATGGGAAATTCGATACCTGACTAATACTTGGATGATTCTTCCAACCTTGTTTGACATTACCTTGGCAGGTATTTTGAAACTGATTTCCCATAAAATTAGTTTCTTGCTGCATCTCTTCAGGCAAAGCACATTGACCATTGATATGGTCACCGCCACAAAAATCACACAACTGCTATGTTTGGGAAACATTACGAATCTCCTTAGGAAGTTGTGAGAGAATCTTTGTTAAATTATCTAGCTTTTGAGTCAGAAGATGGTTCTGAGCTAGCATAGCGTCATCTGCAGGCAAGTGCAAAACTCCTCTTTTTTGTGTAGGTATGCCTCTTTCACTGTAATTTTCTTGCTCATTAGCAGCCATATTTTCTATCAATTCATATGCCTCATCTTCAGTCTTTTGTTTAACATTCCCTCCAGCTGAGGCATCCAGCATCATCTTTGACTAAGTGTTTAATCCTCCAAGGTATGCAAGAACCAAGGTGGTTTTGTCAAAACCATGGGTTGGCGTCTTTCTTAGCAAGCCCTTAAATCTCTCCCATGTTTGACCTGAAGTCTCTTCCATACCCTGCTTGAATGATGAAATTTCCAGCTTCCCTTGAGTAACTTTGGACTGTGGAAAATATTTAGTGACAAACTTTGTAGCCACAGTCTCCCATGTGGTGAATGTTCCTTCAGGAAAGGAATTAAGCCACGCCTTAGCATTGCCCGCTAATGAGAATGGGAACAAGCTAAGCTTTACTCGTTCATCTGATACATCTTCCATCTTCACAGTATTGCAGATTTCACTAAACATGGTCAAATGATCATACAGATTCTCATTTGACAAGCCGTGAAACTGGTTGCCTTGTACTAGGTGTATTAGTGCTAGATTCATCACCATGTTGGTCGTTTCATCCGTAGGCATGGCTATGCTGTTAAAGTGAAAAGGACTTACAACATTAGATTGATCTGCCAATGTGCATCTTGGAGGAAATGGTTCTGCCATCTCCCCTATTCTTCTATCTGGTGAAGGTGACAATAATCTGCTAGGAGAAGGAAATAAATCCCTAGATGGGCGTCTGACTCTCCTTCTTCCCCTTATCTCACTTAAGCCGTCAAGAAGAGGTTGGGTATTTTTCTTGCTCCTAGTATGTCTAGTCTCCTGTTGCATGTACAAGAAACACAAACCCTAGTAGCACTTTTATATAAAAAAAATATATACAAATATCAACAATCAAGTCAAAATTAATCAATTTACACTACTCGAAAAAGTTAAACCAAGAATCCCCGGCAACGGTGCCAAAAACTTGTTAAACCCCTGGCAAGTGTACCAGATCGTATCAAGTAATAATAATCGGTAATCCCAATATCGTTCTTCCCAGAGGACTCTTAAGGCCATATCTTTCGTGTAAAGTAATCGTTTAAGACTTGAGTAAAAGAAAATAATTTGAATGGTTTGAATGCAAAACAGAAATAAACATGTAAATGCAAGAATTCAATTGACTAAGAGAAACTATGAATGAATGAGGTTGTTGGGGGTTACAATTTCATCTTATCCGCCCTCATATATCTACTCTTCTTATTTACTTTGCTTATTTATCATATTGCCATGCAAACTTTCTTGGTCTACCCTTAACCCAATCCCTTGGTGAAAAGAGCCTATTACTAATTACCGGCTTGCTATCCCTAGCCTCCCCTAGTAACTAATAATGCATAATAAGCGGAAGCAAAGTACAATTGATCGTCCTACCCCTATCCCTAGGCGGTATTAACATTATCAAGGAATTCTCCCCAGTTCATGACATTATTGTACATCCCCGTATCAATAAAGACAAACAACATCTACTGAATGAGTTAAACGGTAAAACCATTAAGCAAAGGTAAAGAACCCAACAATTGATAAATCAAGCATATGCAAGCATATAAGGTAAACAAGAATTTCAATATATGAGAGTTTCAAAAGATTACATTGTTCCCCAACAACTAAGGGTTTAGTTCACCATAATCATGGTGAAACTAGATGAACTAAATGGAAGAATGGAAAAGCAAACCCTAGAATTGATAAAGTGGAGCCTAAGCATCCAAGAAATCTCCTCCAAAGGTGTAGAGCTGTTGTGGACGTTGTTCTCTGCCAAAAGAATTCTATTTGGATTCACACTAGGGCTATATATAAGCCAAAAATATAATAGAAAGATCTCAGAATCTAAAATATAAAATCAGACAACCGCCCAGGCGCCTAAAAAGACCGCTAAGCGGTTTGCCTCTTGTCGCTCTGGACACTCAGCGTCACCGCCTAGGCGCCAGACAACAACTTTTCCTTGCACTAGGACGCTCAGCGGTGGAATTTACCGCTGAGCGGTTCATAGACTCTTCTTTTCTTCCTTTTTCTCCTTCATTCTTGAGTCTATGACCTTCCTACTTCATTGCCATCTTCAATTTTCATCAAAAACCCTGCAAAACAATGCAAAACAAGCATAATATCTCGAAAAACAACTTTTGACTCTCATGTAACACAACTTAAGAGTTTTACTTGATTCTAAGCTCATTTTAAGCTACAAAGGGTGTGATTTAATATCAAATTTATGCATGAAAATAACGATTTTGAGACCGTTATCAATAAAAAAAGGGTTTTAGCATTCATTTATATAAAAAAGAAAGTCCAAACATTGACGTTCTTACCAATCAACTAGTTGTCTGAGATTTGTGGGAGGAGGCCTGTGCAATGAGCAGAACCATAAAGCATAGGTCTCGTGCATAGAAATAACAAGAAGCTGCCAATGGCGCCTGAAATTCATAAGGCAAAAAATAAGGAACTTTATTATGTTAACAAAGTTCACTTACCCGGATATATAAGGCAAAAAATATATTTTCTTGCCGCTTGCAAAATTTCTGATGAGATTTGTGTTGATGTGATCAAAATCATTTGATTCGTGAATGGATTGGGGATCAATAAATCCATAATCATCAGAGTGCCCCAACTTGTTCCTGGTCCCACACAAATACCTGAAATCAAAAGTTAACTTTGAGAAAAGGATACTTGATATACAAATCAATTATATATATATATATATATATATATATATATATATATATATATAATTGCTCATAGACTTACATCATCCATAGCTGAATAATTGTAATATTCAACTCTTGTGTTCCCGAAGCAAGCTCTCTAACATCTGAGGCATGAAAGTATAATGGGACCTCAAAGACTCTCCCAAATACATTAGAATCATATTCAACCTCCAAAGGCTTATCTTCAAGGATGTCAGCAAGTAGCTGCAATGAACCAAGAGGATCATCCTCAGATAGAGGAATCTTCTCTTATGCCTGCAATGAACCAAAATAAGATAAGTTTTGACAACAATAACATGCAAACTTTAAAATTGAGAAGTGTAAAGAAGAATTCCATACCGGGGGGCCAAAAACTGAACCAACCAAATGTTTAGGCGAAGCGATAAAGGACTTGAATGCTTGTTCCACAGTGAAAATCTCATCTGTGGCCAGAGGAACTAAGGCATCAGGTACGATCATTTCGTCCACTAAGACCTTCACCTCATCCTCTGATAGCTTTTCACCATGAACAACAGTCGTTGCCTTAAACATTGTTCCACGAGCTACCAGGACCGTCTCGGTATCATCTAAAATGTATAGCAGACATGGACTAGCATCGTCCATGTCATCCCCTGGGACGACTGGTGCGGAACAACTTCCTTTCCCGCTTCTCCCTGTCATAGTAAATGTTAGATTATACAAAAGATAGAAATAATTGCAAATAAATGTTTATTAAGTTTACCTGTGGGAGGCACAACATGTTCTTGTTCCTGTACAAGAGATGGCACCGGGCGCATGCCATAGGTCTCAAACTGCTGCTGGAACATGGAGCTGAACTCACTAAACAATTCAGCCCTGAGCTCTGACCTAACCTTGTTTGTGATCTCGTACGTAAGGTCGGCTCGAACCTTTTTTGTGATCTCTTCTGTCATCTTTTCTCTTTGTGCTTCGCTGTATGCATAAGGATGACGAGAATAGCTCCCAAAATATTCTTTAATTCCTACTCCAAGACCAGCAACACGTACAGGTCCAGGGTGCTCAGGTGGTCCAATCGCAGCAGCAAGAATATCCTGGCGACCCTCTAGAGTGAATTGACCTTGGGAGCTTTGCTCAACCAAGTAGTCCTGTAACATTACAAAACACCATTATTCTTTAAAAAGTTCAATGTAGTATGTATAATTACAATTATTATTATTTTAGGAACAGTGATTACTTACAATTCTTTCAGAAATTTCCCGTGCAGTGTCGGAAGAGTAGGTGCCCGATGGTCTCACACGAGCCAACTTCCATTTTTCATGTCTAGAAGGTGGAGAAGGAGGCTGAGGGGGGCTACCACCCTGAGATGGTGGTCTAGCATCTGCCTTTTGCTTGAAGATTTTCTCCTCAAGCTTCCTATACCTACCACGAGATAATAGGTGGGGGTTTTTGTTATGAGCACTTGTTCCTTGTGCTTTGCTTCTAATTGCCTGTCACATACACATTAATTAATTAGTTCATATGATATATATTTGTTAATAGGAATTGAATAATATCAATTATACTAACCTGCCATTCCTCTGACATCCGACTCTCTTTAAAAAGCCGCCAAGTCTCCTCATCAATGGACTTATATGAACTACATTGAGACTTATGTTTAAGGTGTCCAAAGATATATCTTGATGTCAACTTACTTTTAAAGTTTTCTTAAGTTTTCAGCAACAGTTGACAAACACTTATTTCTAAGTGTTGCGACATTTGGAATGTCAAATGTCAGCTGAAATAAACATAATAAAGTTGTATCAGTACAAAATTATCAATATAAACAAATTTTAATTCAAATGATATTAACTAACTTACCAATATATCGTTCCATATAATGTTCCGATCAACCTCGGACACATTATCAAAAGATGGAGTTAGAATACTAATCCTATCACGTGCCACTACTCCAAGGTATGATCGGAAGTCATCTGCATAGGGGCCAGTTGCCACACCCGTGACCACGTTCACATTCACTGGAGTTCTTTCACCACTATTCTTTCTGATCAAAAGTTGTTTCATCCTAGTGGGTTCTCTAGTGGATCTGGTAGGGGGAGCCTCATCCCCTGAAGAATGTGGATGATCAGCCATATATCTGTCAAAATAAATAGCAACATGAAATATTAATAAAAGACTTATGTAATATCATTTAATTTAACAAAACATGTAATGGTAATCATTGGAAATATATAAAAGGAAAACTTTTGTGATATTAATAAAATACCGCTACAGAAATTGAAAATTCATACATAAAGGTATGGATTCATCATATGTATATTCCCTCATCATGATCTGACCGAATTGCATGTACATCATCGTCAACTAGAGATTGGTCGTCCAAATTTGTTGTAGTTTGAAATGAATGGTTGTCAGCAATATGAATATTAATCAGATTGTCTTCGTTAACTTCAATTTGTATTTTGCCTTGAAGAGCGACATACCAATGGTCAGACGCATGATCTTTGGCATAAAAAACCTTAGATGCTTGATGAACCATGATAAACGGTTCGTCTCGGTAACCCACCTTTCGAAAATCAACCAGTGTCATACCCGATTCATCTATTTTTACACCACTCTTATTGTCAAACCACTTACATTTGAACAATGGAACAAAAAAATTGGTGTAATCAACCCCCCATATCTCTTCTATTATACCATAATATCTCATTGATCCAAGTACAGGAGATTGATCTTTTGATGTGGAAAATTGAAGTGACTCAGCTTCTAAACTGACTCCATTATTTTGTACTGTGCTTTTATCATCCAAAGTCTTCGAATAGAATGTGCAATTATTGACTTCATAACTTGTACAACACACGACATCAAACTTCAAACCATTTGCAAGCCACAATAAAGTTTGAGAAGAATGTGGCTCTTTGTCAATTTCAGATTTGAACCAAGACATAA